>LPNX010957458.1:481558-701155 GCA_001517045.1 Pseudotsuga menziesii
CTGCTTCTTTATATGTTTGAGGATTAGACTCCACCATAAAATAGCATTTTTCAGCAAACATAGGATCCTTCATGCACAGACCATTCTCAAATTGAGATCTAGTCCTTCTTGGGTCATTGGGATTCCCAGCTAGCTCACCTGCTGCAAGTAGTGTCTTGGCTGCCCATTTTGTCCTTGTGGGGCTGTTAGGGTCTGCAATAAACTCATCTCCATCAGAAAAATCAGAATCAGCATGTTCAACAAACTCTTTACTTACTTCTTGAGGTTCAGGTGGTGAAGAGGCTTCACCAACTTCCACTGCTGCAAGGGGTTCTTCTTCAAACTGAACACACCTTTCGATGAAGGCTTTGTTTGTGCTCAAATTTATCAGTTTGTACCCTTTTGAATCTTCAGAGTATCCAACAAAAAGACACTCTTGGATTTGGGGCTGCAAAGCCTTCCTCTTCTCTGTCGGGATTCTAGCCCAAGCCTTTGAGCCAAAAATCCTGAAATGGGTCACATCTGGCTTGTGCCCACTCCATGCTTCGAAGGGTGTTATGCCATCAAGCTGTTTGTGAGGCACCCTACTCTGAATATAGGCTGCACATTTGATAGATTTGGCCCAGTACTTTGGTGGCAAATTTTTGGCCTCCATCATGCATGTTGCCATCTCCTTCAGTGATCTGTTCTTCCTCTCAGCAACACCATTTTGTTGTGGTGTGTAAGGGATAGAATGCTGCATCTGAATACCTGCATCTACACAATAGTTAATAAAATCAGACTTGACATACTCACCACCATTGTCAGATCTGAGGGCCTTGGGTTTTCTTCCAGAATGGTTTTCAACCAAAGCCTTAAAGACTTTGAATAGGCCAAAAACTTCAGACTTGTGTTTCAGGAAGTGAACCCAACAATACCTGGAAAATTCATCAATGAAGGTCAATGCATATTTGGCTTGACTCATGGACATATGAGGAAATGGGCCAGCAACATCACTGTGGATCAGCTCGAGGGGTGCAGAGGTTCTCTCATGACTAGCTCTCTCAAATTTGTGCTCTGGGCGTTTTCCTAGGATACAACCTTGGCAGACTCCTTTGGAAAATTTTATCTTGGGAAACCCTATGACCATCTCTTTTTCACTAAGATAAAAAAGATACTTGTAATTTAGGTGGCCAAATATTTCATGCCACAGCTTGCTGGCTTCATTAGCATGAATGAGAAGAGCAGAGGGGTTTGAGTAAGGTAGGAAGTGTGAGAACATGTATACCTTTTGAGCATGATTCGCAACTCCTTTTGCAATGACTCTACCAGTTGAAATATCTGTGATCTCAACTTCATCGGGGGAGAATATGACCTTCTTAGGAGACCCAATGTCGGTCATCTGGTACACTGACAGGAGGTTGGAGGTGAGACCAGGCACATACAGCACATTGCTGAACTGACCATGATCAAGATCTATCCTTCCTTTTCCTTTACTTTCAGTGAGAGAGTCATCTCCCAATACAATAGATGGTCCTTTCGACATATCCAGTGAGGAGAAAGCCTCCTTAGTCGAAACCATGTGTCTTGAAGCTCCAGAATCGATGATAAAACTAGGTGAGCTTGATGTGCCAACAACTAGAGCATGAACTCTCTCTCTGTCATCTGAACTTGATCCTCCTTCTCTCTTCTTTGAGATTTCTAGAAGGGAGATGCCATTCTTCTCCAGGAGTTGGGTTAGCATGTCTATCTGCTTTTTCATACAAGAGATTTCAGAGCGATTGCCCTTATTGCAGTATGCACACTTGTTCATTTCACCTTTGTTCTTCTTCTTCTGGTAATTCTTCTTGGGACCTTGTAGATCCTCCGGAGACTGTTTCTTGTCTCTCTTTTGCTCAGGTGGATTTTTGGCTTTCTTTTTGCCTTTTGAATCCACCTTCGAATCTCCAGCAATCAAAGCTTGATCTTTGGATGGTTTGATGGTTCCCATCATCACCAGCTTGTCCTGTTCTTGTGTGAGAGATTCCATGAAATCTGCAAGGCTAGGCATCTTCCAGGTTCGAGCTGTCGGTTTTGTGGCATAGAAGGTCAAAACAAACACTGAATAATTAGGGCCCATCTTCGAGAGGATGGCCAGTACGATCTGATCATATTTCTTTTCGATACCACACTGTTTCAGCTGCAAAACTAGTGCTTTGAACTTGGAGAAATATAGTTGCATGGATTAAAAGCTCGTTGGACTCAAAGAAATCAGCTCATTTTCGATTTGATGTCCCCTCATCTCATCTGTCTTTCCAAAAATATCAGCAAGCTTCTCCCATACTTCATTCGGTGATGTCAATCCATCGAGATGGAAAAGGAGGTCTCTGGAAATACTCAGACACGGGAGACCATAGGCCTCATCCCTCCTGTTGTGCCATTTTATCTTCTCTGTAGCTGCATTGGGCTCTACTTCTGTTGCCATAGTAACCATGAAGAGGCCTTTCGCTCTCAACAGTATCTCCATCTCTGCTTTCCATTCAAATAAATTGAAGGGAGTCAAGATAGTTTTCTGTGATTGATCCATAGCTTAGAAAATCTGTCCCGGCTGTCAGTAGAAGGCTCCCAGTCACTGATGTCGAACCTGCAAAACAATTTTTGAAGGAGAGAAACAATCTACAATGGCTCTGATACCATGTGGAAATTGAAGCAGGTGATAGATTAATTTTACTCACAACAATTAACAATTGATCATGCAAAATCACTCACAAAGAGACTGAAAATTGGAGCTGAACACTAAACTGTATTAAATCAGTGTATAATAGCCAACCCTATAATAACATAGGTTGCTGAATAAATAACATACATCAGGGATTCGAATGCATGAGGATCAATTCGAATCTAGAATAAAGCAAGCTTACTAAAAATAAGCAAATCCCCCATAGGTGTAAAAAGTTGATCCCAAATCTGTCATGGAGCTCACGAATTGGCAAAATGGCTTAGGCAAGCTAAAGAGTGGTGGAATGGTAGCTCATACATGCTTTTGCATGGAGAAAATAGAGGAGGATGTGTAGGACAAAAAACTAGTCAACCTCACCTAGTCTAGCTTTTCCTTTTGCCTTAAAACACTGAAAAAGCAGGGAATAAAGCAGAAAAAGCAGAAGGGTGCCTAGGAGGCCAAGAATAAAGCAGATTTGATTCCTTGGGCTCTCCCATGCACTACATGAGTCAAATAAGGCAAGTTTGACCATTATGGATAGGCAAATGACAACTTGCACAAGGTGGGACACATGAACTAGGCAAATAAGACATAAATAATTAAATTAATGTCTAAGTGGGTAAACTATGGGTTGATTATTCTAACAATGAGTTGCATGATATTCATCAAAATAATTGGAAATTTACCATAAAAACCAAACACATAAACCTCTCGATATGGAGGAATCAATGAGCTCATAGGTCATGCATGAGGACCCAAAAACCACATAGGAAATTAGTAGTAAATATCATCCCACAAGTGCATTATGGTGGTGATTTTTAGGTTTTCCACATCATAGTTTAGTTTTAGTGCTTAATACATGGTTTGGTACCAAGATATAGGTTTTTTTTCCATAATATTTGTCGTTGAGGCTCAATATAGGCGGTGCGCGGGGCCTCGATGCCACCATATTTGTGCAAGTGAGACGGATATGGTGCTCACTCAAAGCTTTGGGATGATAAGTGCGGTTCTCATTTTCCATTCAGTGGTCCAATGCAAAAAGGAAAATCGTTACACCAAAATTTTCCTCTATGGATCATGGGCAATGTGTAGGGCCTTAATTATCACATAAGCCCTTCATAGGAAAATTTTAACCTGCAAGAGAAATATGGTGCCATATCTTCAAGATTTGTAACACTAATGATTGTTGTTATGAAACAAGCTTCAAATTAAGGGTCTAAATCTTTACCAATTCCATATGGGTATCATGGTCCATGCACAATATTCTAGGCCACCACATAGAGCTTCTGTAAGGAATATTTTGCACACATGTGATATATGGTCATAATTTTGAGGATTATAAAACTAAGGATGGTTATAAAGGCCCAATACTTGGTATAGGTCCACATATAAAATCTCACATTACACATTTTCATAAGGATCCCATGGTCCATTTATGGGGCCCCAAACTAACATACATGCCCTCCATAAGGAATGTTGGATTTTAAGTGTGATATTGTTAGTATTTTGAGGTTTAAACTACCAAGGGTGGTTCTCGATACATGTTCCATGGTTGGATGTGAAAATAAATGGTCCTAAACCATAACATTTGTTTTGGGGCTCATGATCCATCTATTGGTCCATAGGCCATATTGAGGATAAATCTTTGTTGAGGTGGTGCCTTTGCATATTAAATTGCGACATTTAGTGTGTGCAAGCAAGTTAGTAGAATTATAGAGTATGCTTCTTGGTGCAAAGTTCGTAGATCCCATTGAATATTGTTTTTGATTGTCGATGATTAGATCGAATAACACACTTCATTCTTGGTTCAATTGGAGGTTTCTGGGGCTATGAACTCGGTGATCATAGGGAGATATGCACTAATTTTACGTTGTTGGTGGACATGAATTCCTTCTACATAAATAAAATATAACATCGGCACAGAAAAATGTTAATTACAATAATTCTAATGTCCTCGGGTATTTGGATTGATTAAAAAGCCTTTGATTGTACTATTATTTCCTCAAATCTTGAAGTCGAGATTGCACATTGAGAGGCAATTGCTAATATAAGTTTGGTTTTGCCTTATCCTTTAAATATATAGAGTTTTAGGGGATACCCAAATAGATGGAAGGTCATTTTTTCTTAAGTAATTCACTACTTATTTTGACTTAATTTGCATGACATTCTATTTTATGAAAGTGATCAAATTAACATTTAATTTTTGCAATTTCTTATTATCCCCTTCGACACTTGGTAGATAACAAGTTATGATGGATCTTTGATGGCTTATGATCTTATCACATCTCACCCATGTGGTCTATGTAAAGTTCCCCTTGACACAATGATTTTACAAATTGATGGTGGATGTTATATGCATGTATGGTTTGTTCTAAAGTGTTATGAATTTACTGTGTGGGGTATGTTTAGAGTTTCTTAGGAATTTTATTTAGGCTCAACAAACATAGTTAGTATAGGTGTAGATGTAAGAGACAAGATTTTTATGCCTTAATTCCCTAGTTAATAGATTATTCTTGGCACCCTCCAAGACTATATTTTTAAGTTATAACAGTCCACATATAATTCTGAATTCCTAGGCAATGGTATAAGGAAAATTGCTCATGTCTTAGTCCATATGGCTTCTCTGTGAAATTAATGGGGACATATGGAACCAAGGGAAACCTGTAAACCCTAATTTTTTTTTGGCTTAGGGGGTGGGGGTTTAAAACTCATCTTTAAAAGGAATTTTACGAGGGGTATTTCAACCCCCCCCCACCCTCCCAAAAAAAAAAACAAAAAAAAATGCATGACAATTGGACATTTTTGGGAGAGACTTTAAAACAACGGCCCCCAAAAGTCCAATTCTCATGACTTTTAAGGGTTTTTTTTTAAATGCCTTGCAAAGGACCTTTAGGGGGTGTCTTTCAACCCCCACCCAAAAAAAGTCATGACAATTGAAATTTTGACGACAACTTTATTACCACCACCCCCACAAGTCCAAATTCTCATGATATTTAAGGTTTTTTTTTAAACCACATTGAAAAGGACCTTTAGAGGGGGTATTTTAAAATGCCCCCCAAAAGTCATGACAATTGGAATTTTGAGGGCGGTTTTATAACCACCGCCCCCAAAATTCCAAATCCTCATGTCATTTAAGGTTTTTTTTTTAAATCGCCTTTAAAGAACCTTTAGGGGGGTTTGAGTCACACCCCGCCAAAAGAAATTCATGACAATTGGACTTTTAAGGGAGCCTTTATAAAAAATGTCCCCACAAGTCCAAATTCCCATAACTTTAGGGGGCGTATTTAAAACAATCGCCACCAAAATCCCAATTTCATGCCATTTGGGGGCGACTTTCAAACAACTACCCTCAAAAGTCCAATTATTAGGACTTTTGGGGGTGGCCTTAACATAACCACCCCCAATAGTTCATTTATCATGAATTTTTTTTAGGGGGGACGAGGGGGTTGGTTAAAAACCACCTATAAAAGAACCTTTAAGGGGGGGTCTTTCCAACTGCACCCCCCCCCCGTCCCCCCCCAAAAAAAGTCATGAGAATTGGACTTTATTTTTGAGGCAGGGGGGTTTAAAAACCACCCCCAAAAGTCCATTTCCCAGGATGTTTNCCCCCGTCCCCCCCCAAAAAAAGTCATGAGAATTGGACTTTATTTTTGAGGCAGGGGTGTTTAAAAACCACCCCCAAAAGTCCATTTCCCAGGATGTTTTTTGGGGGACAGTTAAAAAATAGCCCCCAAAAGTCCAATTCTCAAGACTTTGGGGGAGGGCGAGGGCGAGGGGGAGGGGATTAAAAATTGCCCCCAAAAGTCCAAATCTTGGGACTTTTGGGGGATGTGGGGGGTTAAAAACCACCCCCAAAATTCCAATTCTCAGGACCTTTTTTCTTGGGGGGGGGTGGGGGGAGTTAAGAACTGCCCCCAATGGCCTATTTTTTTCTGGGGGAGGGGGGGTTAGAAAAACCTCCACAAGGTAAAACCACCCCTAAAATCATAATTTGTTGTAGTTTCGATCGAGACATGAATACTTTCTCTTTTAGATATCCATTCAAGAAAGTGATATTCACATCCATTTAATGAACTTTCCACCCATTTTGTGTAGCCCGGGAAAATAAGGTGTGGATGGTAGCATGTTTTTTCTTGGGGTAGAAAATATCTCCATAGTCAATTCCTTCCTTCTTTGCATAACCTTTCACCACAATCCTCGCCTTGTGCTTTTCAAGTGAGCCATCTGATCTATACGTGTTCGTGTATACCCACTTGCATCCAATTGTTTTGGTTCCAAATGGAGGTTCTACTAACTTCCAAGTTTCGTTCTTAATGAGAGAATCATACTCATTCTGCATGGCTTCTTTTCACTCATCACGAGCAACAAATTCTTCAAAGGAAGTTGATTCTAGGTTAGCATATAAATTCAATTCCCAATCATACGAGATATACATATCTTCTACATCACTTGAGTTTGAATTATCTACATCTCCTCCATCTTCTTGTCTAGGTGAACTTCTTATTCTCATCTTTCCAACTTCAATCAGATGGATACTTCCAAGTGTCTTTGTAACCCATTCAATAAATTTATGTGACAGATCAAGTTGATCAGCCAGTGATGCTTCATTTTCTTCAAGATTCAATCTTTCAATTATTTCAATCACATAATCCAGTTGAACCTCTTGTTCTAGTGAAGTGGAAAGAACTTCTTCATGAGTTTATTCATGAGGGGGTGATGGTGTTGCAAACAAATATTCCAAATATTGATCCAAAATAGGGATACCCCTTCAAGATGTGGAATCTCATTATCAACTTCATGGAAGGTATTTACATGGGTAAATATTTCCATACGATCAAGTTGCTTCTCAATAGACTTGAAATTTTTATTCATCTCAAGAAAAATGACATATATGAAAAGATTAAACTTTTTGTTTACCTCATTGCAAAGAAGATATTCCCAGGTGGCAGTTGAGTACCCCAAGAAAATGCATTGAGCTTGTTTATTTGTTCCTTTGGTATCAAGGTATGGAAGATGGAACCAAAGACCTTGAGATGCCTCACTGAAGGGATGTGGACATACCACATTTTGTATGGAGTCTTGTTTGCATGAGAATTTGTGGGTATTTTGTTTCTCAAATAATTTGCACATAGAAGTTCATCAACACAAACATTACATTCATAAAAAGCATCATGGAATGAACCATATTCAAAAGAATCTGATTCGTTCTTTCTTCTGCACCATTTTGTTGAGGATTGTATGGAACTGTAGTTTGATGGCTAATCCCATTTTTTATAAGATGTGATTCAATTTTATTTAATGTATATTCTCCTCCATTGTCGACGTGAAGGTAACTTACCAATTTTCAATTGTGTTTCATTTTGAATCCATACATGAAAGTTATTAAATGTTTCAAAATATTGAGGTTTGGATTTCAACAAATTTACCCAACACATCCCGACATAGTCATATATGAAAGTCATGATATACTTGTTACCATTATCAGAAACAATAGGCATAGGGCCACACAAATCCGAGTGAATAAATTCTAGTTTTCTACATGATCTATAATTGGAATCATGAAAATGATGCTTACTATCTTTTCCAAGAATAAAACCATCACATTGTGTCAATTTCCCTGGAATGGTGGGAAAAATAGGAACACCAGAATTCTTTAACAAACCAAGACTATCATATTTTATGTTCCCATATATATCTTGTCACAAAATACTAGAGGACAATGTACCTTCTTCATGCTAAGAGAGGCAAGAAAAATTTTGTACTCTTATAGATGTTCCTTTCAACTTCAACAGTTTTTCATCTTTATAATCGATCATGATGAATTGGTTGTCAAATGAGCTTCTTATCTCTACATTCCCATCAAACATGTGGATGTAATGGCCTTGCTACAAAATATTCAAAAGGGACAACAAGTTCCTCTGCAACTCTAGAAGATAGAGAACATTATGCAACATGAAGTCAGGGAATTCAGGCACTTTAAGATTGATGGTTCCAATTCCTTTCGGTTTGATGCTGGACTTATTTGTAAAATTTACTATACCATATACATTGTCATTCAATTCTTCAAAAAAAACTTTCATGAACGTCATGTGGCAAATTGAACCTGTGTTAAGTAGCCATGTATCTCTCCAAGATGAAAATGAAGTGTTGAGCAACATTTCATTTATTCCAATAAATGAATAGATTTTTTAGGTTTACCCACATTAGTAGATTTATTCTTTTTGCTTGTTCTCTATGACCTTCCCCCATGGAATTCTTCATGTCTTTTCCTCAAGTCCATTTTTTCTACAATGGACACACTAAAGAAATTTTTTCACTGCCTCCATGTCTCTCACAATGTTTCTTCTAAGTTATTTTTAAGAATGATTCTTTTTCAAGATGACCATATAATAAATATGCAAAAATTATTGGTCTACAAAACCTATTACAATCACTGCAACAATGTATTCAATGTGCAAAATGATGTAATGGTAATATAGGTGCATGTATGGGTCTCTAGCATTTTTTACAATAAAAATATTTTCTAAGTATGCACAATACATTCAATCTCTATATAAAATTTATTACAATAAATTGTTTCTTAAAACTTGTTACCACAAGACATTACCAATATCCACCTTTCAAATCAAGAAGAGTAGGTCCACTCATCGTTCACCAAAAATTATGGTTTCTCTAGACACTTCGATGCAACAATGTCATGAGATATGAAAAAATGATACACAACTCATATATTAACTACCAACAACAGTTCAAACACATTAATCCAACAACCTCAACAATATCAACCTTAGTATTCTTCTTTATACCAATGCAACTTCAACACATCAATTAGATATTACCAACCCAACAAAATATGGAGTTGTTCAATATGTAGAAATTTCACAAGTCTTCAAAAAACAAAAAGTATTGATTTCTCAGCAATAATGGAGAACACAACAATATACTAGATAACAGCTAGTAAAATGAATGATACACAACTCCTTGGTGGAGTCTCACATAACAATAAGTAGCTCTAGGTGAAGTTTCATGCATAGCTCTAGGTGGATTCTTGCACAAAAATACACAACTCCTTGGTGGGTGGATTGGGGTTTTCTTCTTTCTCGTTATACACATGTCATCTTGACAGGTCATGTTCGACAACCTATATTCAATGCAATATATACACAATAGAGAAGGTGTTCACGCAACTCACACTTCTTTGTTCAACACAATAATAGTTCACTCCATCCAACACAAGGACACATTGATAACTCCAAGAACAATATGAATTATCCAGTGCAATGTATCAACATATAGAATTCCAATCAACTTTAGTTAACTCACTTCACACATTCAACAATCAAAACTCCATGCATTCAACAATCATAGCTCCATGTAACCCCCTATTCATGCTTATCTCTCCACATGCACAAACATACCAAAATATGGCCCACGGTTAGGGTTATGGGGTGGAGGATTCTACATGCAGAAGGTATACAACCACACATGATACATTCCACACAAATGCATTCAAATAATATGGAGGATATTTCCCAGGGAAGAAAGTACATAAGGAGGGCATGCGAAAATCTAGTACGGTCACGGCTGGAAAGGAAATGTTAGGGTTTATGATGGAGTGCAATAAGAAATGAGGAATAATGGTCCACTGGAGAGAAATATAGATGTTATAGTATCTTGTATTATGGTGTTATTATCAAGTACACTTAAGGGAATATGTTAGAGCCCAAAATATGGTAGATCTAGAAGAGTTAGACAGAGCTCTAATACCATTGTGAATAACAGAGGATAAATATTGGATTTTCATTTCTTTATTTTTGAGAAAACTCATTTATTTATACAATGAGAATGACCCTTCAACTTCATCTTCCAAGGGGTCCTCTAAAGCGCTAGGTTGCTTTTTGTCTTCTTGAGATTAATTACATTATGTACACAAAACGATAATCCTTTCAGATTAGGTTTCCAATATCAAGTACCACTAGTAAGGAAGTTTGTTTACCTATGAAAAATTGAATAACTACCTTTACAAGTGATAAGGATATAAATTATCTCCTTCCCCAACATGTCCCTTTGATCTCTCTCCCTATATTTAAAGCATGACCTCCACATACCCCCACTTCTTTGATAAATAGAGAATATTTTTGGGTTGTCAAGTTGTATTTATTGTCACTAATGAGGTTTTCTTTCCTCTCAATGGTATTTTCATCCAAAGGGATCATAACTGGTAAAGCCTTCTCCTCTAACTTCCATTTAGGTTCTAATCCTTAAAAAATGTCACATCTAAATGTGAAATCCTACCAACCTCTTACAAGAAAATACACACTTGGAATATAGCCAAGAAATGATTCCCATATATTTTCCATATAGACACAAACTCTATCTTCACTAAACCTCCTACCAAATAATATCCTCACCAAAGTATGGGAAACCATATTGACTACTTCATGCCTTTTTATGTTCTCTCCTAGAACAAATATAATCAAATTTCTCTATGGTTTAACACATTTCCTCCCCTTTTTCTTTGTGACAATAGACTCAATCAAACCACCAAGACATGACTCAACCAAAAAATATGGCTTTCCCTTTATTTGGTCACTTTCCTTCATTCTTGTCTTTTCAATATTTTGTCACTATAAAATGTCAAGCCGCTACAAGGAAAAGAGTCTGTAGTAAAGGTCATAAAGGAGGTTTTTAGTGTTACAAGGTTGATTAAAATTGTCAAAAAACCTCAACTACAACCTTCGCAATCAACAACATATGTTTTAAAGAAGGTTTTTACGAATTTTTTTTATAACCAAAGAAACTTGGTGGATAGAGGCTTTAGTGGATGCTTTTTATCGGTACACTTTATTGAAAAATGACACACAAATGCACAACACAATAATGTGCACTGGTGCTACAAAAAAAAAATGCACCAATGCACTACAACACATATAGCACCTGAGTGCACCAAAATTTAACACTTTATCAGTTCTTTAAAGCAATAAACACACCCATGCTTACCTGCTATAACAATGCATCGATGCGATATGTTACATCATACACAGTTTTTCACCTTCATTATAACATTACACACAATCCATAATTGAGCCTATTTATAACACTTAACACTGAGATGCCATAGCTTAGCTATGTCCTACCAAACTACTTATTCTTAACGAAGACTACGCAAACTCTTTTAGGATGTCTTACAAACTACCCATGCAGGTCTACACAACATAAGGAGGACGTAACCCCCTTCCATCCAGAGATCTCTTGTAGGGATACATTTTATATCTTACTATACCTTGCTATTATATTATTATTATACATGAATCATACTACACATGAGAAAAAAGACCTAAAATATTATTTAGTTAGTTATACTTATATGGATTCTACCCATAGAGGATGATGATTGTTTACATGCACTATGGGTTGCAAAGGACATTACAACATGAAAAAATATGACTAGGACAACTTTTCTCATTGGAAACAACTATTAGAGAAAATTTGATATCTTTTTAAACTTTAATTGTGTTGTCTATATAACATAGTGCACCAGTGCATTACATCATAATACACACAGTTGCGTACAAACTATTAAAAAATCCTGGTTCATATTAGCAATTAAAAAGCATCGGTGCGATTAATAAAGATAAACAGGTCGATCGTTGAGACCGAGACATGGTGTTTTTTAAAAACTAGTTGTGCAATTAATAAAAATTATAGCATCAATGCATATAAGTAAAACAAACGCAACGTATACATAAATATAATGTATCGACTTGTAACCTTTTAACAAACACATTGGTGCAAAATACACTATTAATATCACAATAGGTTATTTTTTGAATAGTGACCCTTAACTTGCACAAGAATATCTATTTTTTATTTGTTATTTTTGTTAGTCCATTATTCATTAGAAATTGAAATATTTTTTCTAGTACTATTCATTTCAATTTTAATAATGGTGTTTATTTGGATTAGTTTCTTATATCATAGATTCTATCATCTATTGTAATATTTAATCATTCATACATTTAATTACTAATGTATAATTTCACACGTAACATTTCACAATGACATTAGAGAATGCAATAGAATAAAACGTATATTTTATTATATATCAAGAAGAGGCCCTCTGTCATACAAAATAGGACATCATAAAGTACAGAATAATCAAAATTTCAACATGCATGTAATTGTTCTCCTTATTAGTAACTCGTTATCTTTTAATTCATACATTATGTCCAATACGTTATACAAAATGTTTGATTTTCACAGACAATTATTTCAAAATATACATCATCTTGCATTATCATCCAAAGTATATAGATCATCATTCTTCACTAGAATTGTTATTAGTGCTCAAGCCACTTGCATCACTTAGGTTATTTGGATGAACGTTTTGTTGATTGCCTTGATTGTTTTCCTCTTATTCAACTTCCATCTGCAAACATAAAAATAAAGTGTACTTAGTATATCTACATTCCTAGGAATAATGAAAAAAATAGATAATATACATAATGTAAATTGAAAAACGACGTACCATAGAAAGAATTGAGCCATAAATGAACACTTTCTTTCAAAACCAAATCTCATGCCTTCTCTCAACAAGTCTTCTATTGGGTCCACTCCATACTTTGTTTCCTACAAGTTTTATACTCCATCACAAATCATATATTTAATAGAAGGATATTTGTTGTTTTATTAATTATAAAATGAGAGAGGTAAAACAACATAGGCACAACCTGCACCATTAAATACATAAGCTATTAACTATATTATACAAATAAATTACATAACTTTAAAACATAAAATACATCGATGTGTTTTGTACAAACATTCATTGTTGCGTTCTGTAACAAATGGCGCACCATAAACTATAGAACTCTATCTTAATTTTTATGGTAAAAAGGAAATGGCAGGGCCGATATTATTGGTGCTCTATTAATATTACCGCACTGATACATTAAGGAAATACGGTCGCACATAACACTGTAAGATTTTTTTGTTTTTGGAAAATAAAATATAATGGAAGGCCTGACACTATCGGTTCGCTATTATTACTTAATGCATTTTCTAAAATGATTTGTACCAATGTGTTTCATATATACATGTGCATCGTCGCGCCATAATTTGTAGACACACTGAATATATATATATATATATATATATATATATATATTTATGATATATGGTTATACGGTGACATGTTAAAATACAAACACATCAAGGTGGTTAAGCCATATACGCACTGATGCATCCTAATGAAAAGCGCACTGGAATGTCAAAAATCAAAATTTAAAAATTGCACAAGTTATTTTTTCCCTAAACTGGAAAAAGGGGCAAGAATTTTAATTTCAAAAAATAATTCTAAAAGGTATTTAAAAAAAAAAACTAAACATTATTTCATTCTTTTGTCGAAATTTTGAGGGGAGAGCTTCAGAAAAGAGACTTACGGTGAAGGATTTTGGAGCAACTGAGTTATTTTGAGGATCGAAATTTTTAGGTATGTTGAATCAAACAAAACCCTGGATATTAGAAATTTCAAATATGTGAAATATTACTATTGATATTATTATCCTATTTAGATTTTAACTAAATTTATAAAGAAAAACCTTCATATTTACATTCAATGTTGCAACCCTTGTTTTCTCGTTGCTACTTTTCATTTTATATGGCTGCAAAATTTTACATTAGGGTTTAAATCCCTGTATTGTTTCACAATTATAATTTTTTTTTAGGGATTCTATATTTAATGAGTTTGTGATTATATATANTGTAATTTTCGATGCATTTTTATAACATAAACACACTAGTTCTCTATATCATTAACTTTATCTTTACAAATGAAAACTTATACTCCAATTAATATAGTATATTAATTATTTCATTTCAAGTTTTTAAATGAATATAATTTCAATTTTTTTATGATTTAAAGTCACATCTTATGTATTTAATTAATTCTTTTATCCATTTTTTTTAAATTATATTACAATTCCATTTTCCATAATTTAATGTATAAATTTATATATTGTATTAGTTATATTTTTTACTATTGTTTTAAAATATTCTAAATTTATAATTTATAATTTTCAAAATGTTGAATATAAATCGATATATTTTTTTCTAAAAAATATCAAAAATATAATTTTAACTTAAGTTATGGATTTCTATTAATTTTTTAATTTGATTTTTTTTTAATTTAAAAAATACTTCTATTTTTTCATAAATTAAAATTAAATCTTATATACTTCATTAATATTTCTATTTGATTTTCCTTGATAAATCCAAAAATATATAACTACACTTTTTAAAAATTAAAATTAAAATTTACACTTATTTATTATTATTTTTTTCCAAAAGAACTGATCCACATTTTCATGATACTTTTGTTTGAACTTAAAAAAAATGCTTAAGTACACTTTTCAATAAACTAAAATCAAAATATGTCAACTAAGAAGTCAAAACATACATATAATATTTTATAATGAAAAAAATATTTATAAGAAATATAAATATGAATCAATATAATATTTTTATTTTTATTATAATTTATTTTAATTAAATAGTTAATAGTTAAAATAAAATATATTTATATCTTCCAATAGGAAAATATTTGTCACTCTAAATAAAGAGTGACCATAGATTGTTCTTGAGGAACTTTAATTGCATCCACAGAAAAAACCAGGGCTTAACCCTGATTATATCACAAAAAACATATGTTCCTGAATTTGCCCATAGAGCTGGACTTTTTAGTATGTCAAAAAATACACGGTCCAGATCAAAGCTAGACCCTTAATATCTTGTCAAAAAATTATTCCTCATCTTTTCAGACCCATAGTCCTATAACATATACACATATTCGTTATCATTAATTTACAAAACCATCTTTCCATCCTATGAATGTATTCTAAATCACTGTTATTTCCTATGTCTCCTAGTTACCTGGGTCAAGTAAGAGAGCTAGCTTAGATAGACCATCTGCTTCCATGTTTAGCTCTCTATAAATATGAGCAATTCTGAACCCTGTGAAGAATTCCAATAGCCTTTTGTTTTCTTTCAGTAGTTTTTGTAAGTGAGGAGCATTGATTTGAATCTTCATGTTTACCCAATCAACCACCATTTTGGAGTCCCCAAAGACTTGCAACTGCGTTATATTGTTGTTTATGGCCAGTTTTAGGACCAAGTGTAAGGTTGCTAGTTCTGCCTTCTTATTGGTGCAATGTCTAGGAGCAAACTTTGCTTGCAACTTATGGTTATCCAAGAAGTATAGCACTCCTCCCGAGCCTCCCAGGGGAGGGTCTCCTTAACTTGCACCGTTGAAGAAATCCCATGGAACAATTTTGTTTATCTCAGGAGGAACCAAAACTCTTAATTTTAGCTCTTTTTCTTTGGATTTATGCCCCCTAGTCCACTATACCACAAGAGCTATTGTTACTTCAGGAGGAATCAATTTATTACTGAAAATAACTGTGTTTCTTGCCCAACAAATTCCATATGAGAAAAGAGATGGGAAAGCACTGTATAAACATACCGATCTTTTAGTCCACCAAGCTTTGGTCTTGTGTTCAAGAGAGATCCTTGATATCCCTTGATAATTTAGTTCCTTACACAGTGCCTTCCATACAAATTCTACATAAGAACATAAATTAAACAAATGAGAACCATTTTCCTCATCTGAGTGACAAAGTGCACATTGGTTTCGACCAATCCATCCTCTCTTCTGCAAGTTATCCCAGGTTAAGAGCTTGTTGTTAAGAGTCAACCACAAATTTATTTTATCCTTTAGGGTACCTTCAGACTTCCACAATTTCTTCCACCAATCCATCTTTTCTCCTTGATATTGTTCCAAAGACCAAGTCTTGTAACCTAGTTTAGCCGTGAAATCCCCATTAACAAGATTTTTAGTCCAGACCAATCTATCTTTTTCTTCCTCCTCTAGATGAATAAAACAATACTTGAGAAAAGAAACAAAATCATTCCATTCTTCCCTAAGTCCTTCCCCAAGACCTAGATCCTCTAAATTCTTCCAACGAGTTTCCCTCTGCAGTGAAATAGAGCATGCTTGGTTTAGTTTACAGATCCCTAAGCTTCTTAGCTTGGTAATTGGGGCTTCTGATAGCTTATAATTCTCCCTTGCTCTAGTCAACATGTCTTCTCCAACCTGGACTTCTCTCCCATTTCCTACCGAATAGGACAACCAGTTCCCTACTTGAGGGAAGGATAGCACAAAATATTTCCATCCTATAGACACATTTTTGAAATATTTATCTTGTTTCCTAATCCAATCTTGGATGGACCCATTGGGACAGTATTTGGAAATTAAGACCTTCCCACATAAAGAATCGGGATCCTTGATTAGGTGCCACAAGGTTTTTGCAGCCAGATATTGGCAGAATAAAAAGGGGTTCTTGATGCCCCATCCACCCAAGTCTCTAGGACTTGATAGAAATTGCCACTTAGCTAAAGGGATGCCTTCCAAGTGTTTATTGGAAGACCATACAAAGGAGAAGAAATTTTTCCTTAGTTTCTGTAAGATACCCTTCGGAATGTAATCAATTGAAGTCCAATAAACTGAGATACTTTGAAGGACTGCCTTGAGGAAAACCAGCCTCCCTCCCTAGATAAGAACTTATACGTCCAACACCCAATACGTCCTTCAATTTTTTTGTATGACCACATCCAGTATTTAAAGGATTAGGCATTAGGTTTGAGTACAAACCCTAAGTATTTAAACCCTTCATCCATTGATTTTATAGTGTAAGGGAATTTGGTACTTAGCCTTTCCCTCACCTCTTTTGGGAATCCATTTTCAGAGAGAATAGACTTCTCTACATTAATATGCATTCCTGTATCCTTCTTATACAAGTCCAGTATATGTTCTACTTCTTTAAGGTTTTCCCAGGTTCCTTCGCCCATCATGATCACATCATCCACAAACAAAATGTGGGATAGTTCTTCTGAGTTAGTCACCATTAGTCACCATTACTCTTTTATAATATTATTCCCTTTTAGCTTGATGGATAATTTTGATTAGGGAATCTGCTATCAATAGGAATAAAAAGGGGGAAAGTGGGCACCCCTGTTTGAGTCCTCTTGCAGACCTGAAAAATTTGGAGGGTGAGCCATTACTCAGTACTTCAAAGGAAGCTGACTGGACACATCCCATTATCCAATTGACTGTCTCTAAATCCATCCCAATTTAAATCATTACTAGCCTTAGAAAGTTCCAATTCACCCTATCATAAGCTTTGGAGAGATCTAATTTCAAGGAAAAGGCTTTGCTCTTGCACCTCTTTATGGTATGGATTGCTTCCTATGATAGGGATACCACATCATGGATTTGACGATTGAACAGGAATCCAAACTGTTCCTTTTTTATGATTTCACTTAAAATTGGCTTCAATCTCTGAGCTATAATCTTCACAATTATCTTATAAACCACATGCAATATGAGATTGGCCTAAATTCTTAAAATGAGGAGGGGTTTTGCTTCTTAGGGATAAGAGCCAATAAGGTGGAGTTCAGGGCTCCCAAAAACTTCCTGGAACTTTGAAACTCTTGCACCACCTTTAACAAATCTTCTTCAACAAGGTAAAGAAAACCCTGAAAAAATTCAATATTAAAACCATCTGGTCCTGGGCTCTTACCTTTCTGGAAGGAGTATACCATTTTCTCCGGCTCCTCCTTTGTAACCTCCTCCTTCTGGAAATTGTTCATTTCTTTGTTTATCAGTCTTGGAAATAGGTTGATGACCTTAAGAATTTCCTAAATATAACAGCCCTCTGGTTCCTTGAAGATATTTTTTAAAAACCTCTCCTCGACCTCTGTTTTTTCCTTGAAGGATTTGACCATTACCCCATCCATATCCTTTATTGTCAAAATCATGTTAAAATTCCTTCTATGGTTGGAGAAATTGTGAAAAATATTTGTATTGTTGCCCCCCTCCTTGATCCATATAGCTCTGCTCTGTAGTCTTAATATCTCCTCCTCCCTAGCCAACAAATCTTCTATTTTTAGTTCATTTTCCCTGACATCTTTCAATTCTTCCTTTGTGAAAATCCCGGTGTTGTTTTGACTGTAAATCTTCTTTAAAAAAGTTCAACTTATTTGAGTTTTTTCTACTGGTTGGCCGAGTAAGCCCTAGCCCAGGGTTTTGTCACCTTCTTTATTTTTTGGAGGTTTTTTTACATTTGTTTCATGAAGGTGACATTGGGAGTGTTTTCCAACGGGGTCCATGTATCTCTTACCAACTTCTAGTAATCTTCCTCCATCAACCATGCAAGGTTAAATTTAAACGAGGAGGCCAGTTTAGGCTCTGGGTTTTGAATTTGTAGGAGAACTGGAAGATGGTCAGATAGAACTCCTACATCTACCCATGTTTTAACTATCAAAGACCCTAAAAGAAAAAATCTGTCTAACCTCTTAGATATGACGTGATCGCCGCATCTATTGTTCCTCCAAGTTGGGGTTAGCTTTAGTGGTTGCAAGTCCACAAGATCTTTGGATTCAAAGAGAGAAACAAAGAAAGTACCCAGGCCATCATTACCAGCTAATAGATCCCAATTTTATTTTTTAGATAATGTTAGATTCAGGTCCCCTCCGAGTATCATGTTCTTTAGCTCCAACATTCCTGAGGAGAAGAAGGTTTCCCAAAATTATTTCCTTTCTTGATAGGGTCCGTAGACATTATACAGAGCGTATGATTCCCCAATGGATTTCTCCATGAGAACTGTTTTAATCATTGTGTTGTGCTTCGCCACTGCCACTTCCTCGAATTCTTGATTCCAGACGGTTATCAAACCCCCCGAATTCCATTCTAAACTTATGTAATCGAACCTCCATCCCTTGAGACACGGGTCCAAAAATTCCTTAGCTTTTTCACCCTCCATCATTGTTTCTTGGAGGAAAAAGATCGCAGGTTTGATATTAGTGACCATTCTTTTGAGAGATTTTATTTTGTGGGAGCTCCCCAAACCCCTCGCATTGAAGGATAGAACCAACATCAGGTGACCTTGACCTGGGCCTTCCCTACTCTAAGGGCCCTACCAATCGTTTCCTGCTTACCATTCCTGACATCCACCTCAGGTTGAGTTTTAGCTATCGTCATGTGAGACTTCCTCCCTACGGTGACCTTAGCCATCTTATCTGTTGCTAATCCACCGGACAACACTTGTTCTCTTTCGACTGACACTTTAGACTTCTTATTATATATTTTATGCTTAATCCACAAGGCGGGGTCCTTTGGAGACGCCACCTTTTTTCCTTCCTTGTACAGGCTCATACATGTGTCCTTAGTTTCCTTAATCGGTGTTACCACCTCATTTCCTGCATGCAGGACAAGTGTTTCGGGCTGCATCGAGCTTGAATTAGTTCCCTTAATAGTATTTATCACCTCTCTTTCAACATGTGGGACAATTGTCTTAGAAGGGGACTACTCACATCTTGACGTGTTTGTAGTATTGACAGATGGGGAATTTTCAGGAGAGGGTACCAGCTTACCAGGGAGCACTGGTAACTCTTCTTCTGCCGAGGTGGTTCTGTGCTCACCACCTTTTGTCATCGCTTCGCTCCTTTCTCTGAACTGTGTAGAATTTTTATCCCACTGTTTCCTGTACTGCTAAGGTATTTTTTATGGGTTTGGACAGTGCTGTGCAATGTGTCCAACCTGTCTGTAGGAGAAGCATCGAAATGGGATTTTCCAGTAATCCAACCTCTATCACCACAAACTCCCGTGAAGCTCCAAATGAATTTCCTCAAACAACCCATCACATAAATCCACTTCAATTAGAATTTTGGCACACTTTCTGTCCACCTTCTACTCCCATTCTTCCTCCAAGGCTACGAATTTATCGATTGTATCTCCTATTTCCTCCAATATCTCCTTTTTCCAAAACATCATGGGGAGTCTTGGAAAAATGGCCCATATTTTTTGCACATTCTGGGGTTCTTGGTTGGATTCAATATATATATATATATGAATATATATCAAAATATTTAAATTAAAATATATGGGTTGTTTAGATAAATGCCTCCGTCAGTTTAAGGTTCATGATTGTCTCGTGTCTAGGGTTTGTATTTTTTCCAATCCTCCATTTATTCTTGAAGAATTGAAAAAAAATGGGCATCATTTCTTCTTTCCTGGCACATATTTCAAAATTAAACCGACAACATAAATTCTACCGGTTGATAGAAATACTATACAAACTATAAATTTAAATTTTAAATTTAAAAAATTTGAATTTTTTCAATCCTCCGTGTATTCTTGGAGGATTGAAAAAATTTGGGCAGCATTTCTACTTGCCGAGCACACATTTAAAAATTAAACCGTTAGCACAAATGCTACCGGTTGCAAAATATATATATAACAAAAAAAAATTAAATAAATAACAAATTTTAATTACAATTTTATAAAAATCCAGCAGCATTTCTGCTTTCTGCCACACATTTCAAACATATTAGACAAAAAAACTAACCTAAAAACATCTATAACAATGATTTTTTCAATTTTAAACTAACATTTTAAAACTTAAAAAAAAAGTAAAATTCCATTTAAATTTCAAAAAACAACATTTAGGTGTTACCTCTCTGCTCCGACATCATGGTGAAAGGTAGGGGTGGACATGGATTGCGTTGTAGCTCAGTCAAGGTCTATGGTTGTGCTACAGCTCGATCGAGATGTCTTTGTGGAGAAAACGACAAATAGGTCACGGTTTCCCATGACCTTTTTTATTTTTTTTTCTAACAGGAGCCTCAATCGAGTTCGGTAGCTCAATCAAGGTCTTATTAAACCCTCGATCGAGCTATTGGTAAACCCTCGATCGCATTCTTGACACCTTAATAGAGGCTTTAATATCAAAATATTGATCGAGGGTTTAATAAAACCTCAATCGAACCTTTGTTAAACCCTCGATCGAGGTATCAAAACCTCGATTGAGGGTACATTTTTTTATTTTTTCTGAAATTGCCTTGCCAAAAATTGTATCCCACCTCCATGGATGCACCCATCGATAATATTCTCTATCAAATATAGCATAAATTTTATTTTTTGGGGGCTCTCGCAAATGTTGACATACTATGTGTTCAATGATAGGGCGCATCGATACATCACAATGTTACATTTGCACCAGTGCGTTTTTATTAATTTTGGTGCACTGTTTTAATTTTAAAATATTATGATTTTGATGTTTTAATTTAAAAAATTTATATTCATCTCAAATGTTGTTTTAGGATTCAACCACACCAATTACAACATTTCACAGTATACATATGTTTCTTAAACTCACCTTCTTCTTACAAAATGGTTTTCAAACTATATTGGAAGTTATATTTTGATATGGTTCTAAATAATATTTTAGCACGATAGAGACATGTATTGATTATGGATTTAACTCAAATTAAGGGAGAAAAAATTAAGTATCAAATGACCAATTTTTCAAATTCCGTCTCATTCCATCTTGTTCAAAGTTCGATGAGCTCTCCCTTTCCATCTCCAGTAAGTTCAGGTTTTATTTATATTTTTATTATTTGAATTTATTTTACTTATCCATGTATATTTGAATATAAATGTATTCTATATTGCAGGACCTCAATTCATGATTGAGTTGGAATGCAAAAGATAGTCCACCAATTGCAAAATGTTGTAAGTTCTTATCAAGAGAAAGATACCACAAGCAGGTCGCAAATGAAAATGGGAAGCCACTTTACCACACTAATTGTAACATGCCATCTTCCAGCCACAATCCTTGGTCATCGACGGTAATTTATCGTGAGCTATATCTCTTTTATGACACCCCAATAGTATGTGGTTTTCTAAAATGTTATAAGGGTTGAAGGAGAACCCTCGGCGTGTCACACTCATGCATTACACCAATGATTGATTACCCAATGTTGATGGTATAATACCCCCTACTGTAGTAAAAAATTCAATAGGTGATATATAAAAGACACGTAGGAATACTTCCCTATGCTCTTTTGGAAAAGTTGGAGTCCAAAACAGCTATGTCTCATCTTAAATTAACCAACCCTTATGCTTATGTTTAGTCAACTGAAAGTTATTGTGATCCAAAGTATGTTATGAATGCCAACCAGCACATCTCTACTAGAAGATCCAAAAATTTGCAAGAATTTAAAGCAAGATTGTCCAAGTTCACACCAAGGTCTATTTAACTATTGAAGGGTAGTGATGGGTTCTCTCTTCCTGTGAATTTGCAAAGTAAATATCAAACTTATTACAACCATGCTTTGTATGGACCTTGGACTTGTTCTCTAATTGTACCTAATGTTGGAACCAAATTCTCCTTTTGTAGTAATTGTTTTATGATTTCCAAGTCTAATATAGATACTGCAAATCTTGGGTTGTTTATCCTTTGGCATGTACTCGTTCCTCCCAAATTCGGTAGAAATTATGCCATTTTGCGGTCCTATCTATTGTCGATTAGATTACTTGAATATTGTTAAATACAAGCATAACGTTTCCATGTATAGTATGTGCATGAATGGTTATGATTTTGGAAACCTTAACATGGAGAACCTATTATATATAAATGGTCATCCACACACTCATAGGAACATTGCAAGGTTCATAAATAGTTCTAGGTACTCTTTTTCTTTTGCAAATTGTTCATTTGAGGAACACTTCAATGATGAGGAGTTATTTATGAAAACGGAAGTGTCTAGATTTGTTGTTGTGCATGAAATGCATTGTTTATCTCTCGATGATTTTTTGTTAATAAACTATAACTTTCATATACCACCAACCACTCATCGGATATACATTGCATTGGGATTACCCTTAGAGGTCCCCTTGGCATGTAAGGAAACAAAATATTGACTAATTGTATTTGTTAATTTTCAATGGAATTCATGTTAATTTATTTCTCAATTTGAATTTTTTTTATAAATTGTTAAATTAATTTATAAATTGTTTTTTTTTTTATGGACAAAATAGGGGACTTTCCCTAAACTCTTCCTGCAAGTCACCATACACTCAAGGATGTATGATCACACCATTATCATATGTGTAATTTTCATGCCAAAATATCACACACGTTCTCATGAATTGCACTACATGTACTTCTATCCTTAGATACAATGCTCTTATTCGATTAATTGTATTTGTTAACTTTCAATGGGACTCGTGTTAATGTATTCTTAATTTTGAAATTATGTTTTATAAACTGGTAATTTAATTTATAAATTGTTTTCTTTATGAAAAAAATAGGGGACTTTCTCTAAACGCGTCATGTGATTTTTCATACACTCAAGGGTATATGATCACACCATTCATATGTGTAATTGTCATGGCGAAATCTCATGCACATACTAAATTTCACTACCCATGTTGCTAGCCTCAAATACAACATTCTTCTTTGATTAATTGTATTTGTTAATTTTCTATGGGATTCATGTTAATACATTGCTCAATTTTCCAATGGGGTGTAGAATAGACGGTGAATGGGTGTATTATTAAGGAGCCCCTTGCATAAGGTCATGGGTTTGAAACTCCATGGGTACTCGTCTTACAAAAAAATGTATTGCTCAATCTGAATATTTTAAATTTTCTATGAGATTGATGTCAATTTATCGCTCAATTTGAACGTTTGCTTTATAATTTGTTTGAAATTGAACATTTTATATTGGAAATTATTCTTGTGCTTCTGTAATAATTATTTTGTAATGATGGATCAAACCAATTGCATTGTGCTTACTAACATCATCAATGTAATGATCTATATTTTTTAAATCAGGATATTGATAATAATAAACTTGTCTACCATCTCCAAGGTTCACCCCCAATACGATGTCAAATTCAGAAGAGGTTGAAAAAAGAGCGCAACTCAGAAAGGAAGCATACCAAGCATGGTTGAATTAACCACCTATTCAATTCCCAATACATCTAGACTCACCAATTAGAAATTCCTACAGTAATAGTAGTTCTTCACATGTTGGCAATGGAGGAAATTAAATGGAGGTTGGTATTACAAAAATATTTGAACTCGAAATCTGACAAGAAAATCCAACTCCATCGGACGAAATTGACCTCGTCTTCAGATTTCACCTTGGTAATTACAATTTTTTTTGTTTTTTTATTATTTTGTTCCAGTTTGCGTCAGATATTCAATGGTCATTGATAATACGACGACTGTCATCGGATATCCGTTGATAGTCGTCGAATTACTAACAAAAAAAATTACAACGGTCAAAATATTATTTCATCAGATTATCGACGAGAATTTATTTTTAGAAACTATATAATAGGGATATTCCGACATGTTTGCTATACAACCGACGGTTTGCGGAAGTTATAATCTATGCACAGACTGTTTTACATACAAAATCCACAATTATTTCAATTGTAACTATGATTAAAAATAGTGAAGTGTGGACCTTGATTTTTTAAGATCGATAATCATCAGTCAAGCTTGGTATCAGAAAATGTCAAAACATAACAATATTCTTGATCCACGTGATCAAAATCATAAATTGCTTGTTAGATTGTGGGATGGACTAAAAATAAAGGGTGATGGGAAATGTTACTTTCTATGTAATCAATGTAGGGACTTTAAAAGGAGAAGAATAAATATTGCAACAAACAACATACATTGTAGGGAATATGGACATGCTGAGGGGGATATGACTATCATCCATTTGTAAGTTTTTCATTATATATGTCTTTATATTGATTGGTTTTGTAAATGTATCTATAATTTTAATATATCTTATATTAACTAATATCTCTTGATGGTTTCATGTAATTATAAAGGAAATACATCCTATGGAATATCGCCTAGAGGATGTACTTTCAGAACAAGCACCGATGGACCATGGATCTATGAATAATGAAGAACAATTTAATGATCATATTAAATAAGTTTATCATACTGAGGACATAGCTGAAGATGCTAGTACAAATACATTGATCCATGATACATTTAATGTTAGAATGGATGATAATGATCATGATCATGAAAATTATGACTTTGATGATGTTCATGATTTACCTCTTCTTGGGAAGGCATATGAACCCCTTTATGAAGGCTCCAACACAAATCTTCTCTCCGCTATATTGTTGATAATAAAATTGAAGGTTATGAATGGTATTTCAAATAGATCAATCACACAGATGTTAAGGTATGTAATATATTCTATCACATAAATATGATCGTGACAAAGGTTATCTTTGATCCTCTAATAATTTAATTGTTAATTCATAAGTAAAATTAATACAGATGAAACATGTTTCATTCATATTATTTATATATTATATTAACTAGTTTTTTACTTTAATTTGTTGTAGCTTGATAGGTGAATTTGTGTTACCATCGCCAAATATTTTACTTTGCACATCGATATTTATCTACCATCATGAAATAAATTGGAATGCAGTATGAAGCAATTGATGCATGCCCTGATGACCATATCATATATTATAAACAACATGAATTTGAAACAGAATGTCCAAAATGTCATATCAGTAGATATCGAATAGATCAAGTGACAAAAAAGGTTCCTCCCAAGATTGTTCGTTATATACCCGTTATTCCACATTTACAACGACTATTCAGATGCAAAAACATAGCACAACTTATGGATTACCATGCACTTAATAGAAGTCAAGACGACATTCTTGGAATGCTTGCAGATGGTTTTGCATTTAGAGATATGGAGGAAAAATGGCCACACTTTAAAGAATAACCTCGTAATGTTAGGATTTCTTTGGCAGTAGATGGTGTCAATCCATATGCAAAGAAGAGATCTATTTACTCGGTGTGGCCTATTTTTTTATCAACAATAACATTCTTCCATGGCTGTCGATAAATAAGGAGCACCTAATTTTGGCAATGCTTATTCTAGGTATGTGTCTACATCAATTTCTTTTTAATATAGTGGCATTTCACTTGTCTTATTTTGTTGCATAATGTCATATATTTTTTGTCTTTTACCATTGTGTATTATTTATATATCTTAATGGTTGTAATAATTATATATTTTATATGTTCAAATCAATCAGGTAAGTACCAAGTTAAAAATATGAATGTATATATCGATCCTCTTATTGACAAGCTACTAAAGCTATGGAATGGCATCGCTATGTATGATGTATCTAGACCAATACGACAAAGGAAATTTCAATTCCATGCAATGCTTGTACGGACAATACATGATGCCCCAAGGTTAACCAATTTTTGCGGTATGTAATTATAACATTGACTTTAATAGTATTTAATTTTATGAAGTTGATATATTATGCATGGATGTTTTTTCAAATAATCCATTCATTTTATATAATTATAATTGAAAATATTAATCCATCGAATCTTTATGTAGGTATTCAAACAAAGGAAAATTTTGCATGTCCAGTTTTTGGTCCTAAGATCAAATCCCATCATTCAAAAAGTTTACGAAAGGAGGTGTTTGATGAGTATAGTAACTTCCTCTTTAAGAATCATAGATATTGAACTACCTATAAACATCTATTCAATGGGAAACAAAAGGATGCATTAAAACCGCAAAGAATGACACCTCACCTATGGAAGTTGAAATATGATAGAAATCACTAATGTACATATAGATCAAATTGTCTATCTATCATCATATATGAAATGTTTTTAATTCTTTTTTTATGTGTTGTTTACTGTAATTGGCATTGATTCCTGTAAAAAATTTATAAACTGTAACTCATGATGGCCGTTGTGATCATGAAGGCATTAATGGTCTTCCACGAGGAATGAAAAGTTATCCTAAACAATTAAGTAGGTTTTCATACTATGAGAACCTATAAATTTCTCATCTATTTGATACAATGCATATCGAAAAGAATGTGGCTGACACATTATGGAGAATATTGGATTTAAGGTGGGACAAAGAAAAAATGTAAAAATTTGCAATGACATTCAGGAATCCAATCATGCAATGAAAGATGTCATTCAATTACATAGAAATGAAGTCCAAATTAATATAAACTCACTTCCATGATTGTTAATAGAGAAACACATCAATTTTGTAAAATAATTCATACAAAAAATTAAATTCCCCCCATATTTTGGTCGAACATGAGAAATATCATAACCAAGAAAGGTCATTTTGAGGGGGTGAAAACAAATGATTGGCAATGTATTCATCAATGTAATTATTATGTGTGTGTGTGTGTGTGTGTGTGTGTGTGTGTGTGTGTGTACATTTCTATATTTTTTATTCTCATGCATATTATTGTTGGTATTTTTTTGTCTACTTTTTGAAAAAAATAATGAAAGAAATTTATATTGTTACAATATGTTCTACCTATAGCTCTCCCGAACAACTTCAGCAACAATGTCAAACATGTTATATATGATCTTGGAAAGGTAAGTGGTGATATATTCCATGCATAAAGTGTTTGTTTAATTCATGGTAGAACTTATATTTAATATTTATTTTTATAATTGTTTTGTAAAATAATGGTTTTTTGTTTTTGTTAAATCTCGTGATTTGTTTGCATCAGTTGTAGATGGTTGTCATCTAAAGAAATCCATAAAGAAGTTATACAGTGTTGGATGAGAGAAATTATGCGTCTGATGTGTGAAATGAAAAATTATATACCTTTGAAATTTTTCAATGCACAAGAACACTACCTCATACACCAATTTGAGGAGAGTGAATTGGGCGGACCAGTACACTCAAGGTCCATGTGGATGGTTGAGAGACACTTGAAATTTTTGAAGGGTTTGGTTAGACAATAAGCACGTCCATAGGGTTTTATGATGGAGAGATATATGGTATACCAGAACATGATGTATAGTATTGAATACCTTCCTATATTAGCATCAAAGCTCAATTTAGGTTGGATTTGTGATCCAAAATCCAATAACAATTTCTAAGGGGAGTACCTCATTGGGAAAGGTAGATCGAGGAAGGTGAAAGATAATTATTATCTGGTGGAGATTGATTATAGTACATTTGACTGTTGTTTTTTATTTATATATCATACTTATTTCATTTTTAATATTCAATATGCATCAATTAAAAGTGTATACTTGCATGTTAAGTGAATATACATTTGTACTTAATTGTAATTTTACTTTCATGAAGCAGTTGGTCATGAGTGGGATGCACTTCATTTATACATATCAAACAATCTTGATTGGATGAAGTTCTGGATTGAACTATGTGAACAATATGGTCATGGAATATCATGGGAAGGTGTGGCTTCATTGATTAAAGAAACACATCTTAATGGAGATACCAATCTTACAAAAAGGGAAATCGATTTAGCATATGGTTTAAAATATAAGCAGGAAAGCATATTGATTGGCCACACTATTAATTGTTTTTCAAAGATATTGATGTACAAATTCATTTCTTTCCCTGCATAGCATAAACATTCTCTTAATAATGATCAATTCAGGATGTAACATTTATGTGTATGTCTTGTTGCAGGTAAAATACCATAAGGCTATGTGGTACAATGGTTGTAAATTTGGAATCAAAAAGTTGGATGAAATGAAGAAAACTTTTGATTGTTGGATAACTGCAGTCTTTTAGGTGACAAATTTTTCTTCTAGAATGACAGACATCCAGAGCTCTCAGAAAATTGATACTATGGGTATTTGGAAGATATTATTCAGGGTGACTTTAACTCCTTCAAAGTAGTTATGTTCGGTGTCAAATGGTATAGGTTACAATTGAATCAATGCGATCCTGATAGAACTATTATTGAACATGATAATGGATTTACCATGGATAATACAAGGCTGTTTGAGCCAGGAACAAATCCCTATGTTCTTCCAAGCTAATGTAAACAGGTATTTTACTCTAAGGTTCCAGGTAGAGGGGGTTGGTCATTTGTTGTGAGACATGATCCAAGGGGAAGGCCGGTAAGTGTAATGTGGAGGATGATAATGAAGATGGTATTAAAGAAGAATATGATGTTGAGGATGATCAACATGAGTCAGAGCATCATATTCCATAGGAAGAGGATGAAGAATTAGTTGAATCAGATGATGTAGTAGACAATGTCCATGAAGACGATATTGACGATGACATGATGATCGAAACTGATATAGATGACGATGATGATATGGCCAATCATTACAATGTTGAATATGGATCGAATGATACAGATGACGACTTGGATGAAGAAGATGATCAAGTCCTTTAAAGTGTATGAGGTATTCCTTAATATATATGCTCTAATCTATATATAATGAGGTATTTTAAGTTTTTTTGCAATTTTATTGTATGTTGGAATATGTTATAATAGACATTGCTTCTTAAGTATGAAAAAAAATTGTGCATGGATTTTGTTGGGTTATGGGGAATTGAGAGTGGTGTGAGGGGGGAGGGTGAGATGAGCTTCCACCTTCACGTGGTTGGCCCTATTTAGTATAGAATATTAAACTATTCTCAAAACAAAGAGACACTCGGTAATAAAAGGCACTCATTTTCATCATCATCCTCATCCTCATCCTCATCGTCATTATCGCCATTGTCATCATCGTCGTCGTCATCATCCTCATTGTCATCATCATCATTATCATCATCATTTTTATCATCATCATCATCTTCATCTTCATCATCATCGTCATCACCATCATCATCATCATCATCCCCATCATTTTCGTCTTCATCATCGTCATGATCATCCACATCCTCATCGCCATTATCGTCGAGATTGTCATCATCCTCATTTTCATCATCATCCTCATCCTCATCGTCATTGTCATCATTGCCATCATCCTCATTATCATCGTCATCATCATCATGATTGGTATCATCATCATCGGCGTCCTCATCATAATCATCAATGTTATTGTCATCATCATCATCATTTTTATAATCATCATCATCATCCTCATCATTGACATATTCATCATCGTCATTATCATTGACATTTCCATCATCCCCATCGTCATCGTCCTCATTTTCATCGTCATGCTCATCCTCATCGCCATTATCCTCATTTTCATCATCATCCTCATTGTCATCATAATCCTCATTTTCATCATTAATCATGATCATTTTTATCATCATCAATGTCATCATCACTATCATCATCATCATCCTTATCATCCTTATCATCATTGTCATTATCATCATTTTCATCATCCTCATCGTCGACATCCTCATTGTCATCATCATCATCCTCATTGTTATAATCATCTTCATAATTAAAGTATCAAATTTGTCTATGTAAATTGGTTGGTATACCAAATTAATTGCTGTGTAAATTGGTTGGTATACCAAGTTTGGCATACATATCATATTAAAGTATCATATATGGAATCCATGAGCATGATTAGAGTAACATATCTGGTATACATTTCCCCATTTTGTAAAAGGTATGGAATAGTGTGATAGGCCATGTATAATATGGAGTTTGATCAAGGATAAACAAGGAATTATTGGTCCCAATGTTCATTAATTAAATCATCTTCGTGTATGCTCAAATCTATGCATGTTCTCACTATATTAAAGCATTGTCTAGGTGAAAGATTGCTTTATCTTTTGTTTCCACCAAGTTTTGTGATAGGTTATATGTCATTGATTAATAAGGGCCACAATGTATTAACTAATTTACCTAGAGATTTTCTTTTTTCTAAGGATCGCAATGCATGGTTGCAAAGTCTCTTTCCTAGTTAGAGGTTTTTTTGTTGAACTATTGTTTTCTTGAACTTTCCCATGGTCATTGTTGCATCCAAAAAAAATTGCAAATAAGGTAATGCATTAAAATATAAAATAAAATAAAAATACTATTAAACTTTGCAAATAAAGCATTAAAATATAAAATACTATTAAAATATATAAAATAAAAATATTAAAATAAAATATATATTAAAATAAAAAATATTAAAATAAAACAAAACAAAATAAAAAACAAAAAACAAAATATCAAAACAAAAGTGAAATTCACAAACACAAAACTCACCCTAGCCATCCTGCTCCTCGACCATCTTTCAACTCCCCAGCATTGATCGCCATCTTGGCTCTGACTTTTCTAGTGTGGTATCCTACAGTAGTGTCCCCGACCATAGTTCAAATCCCTGACATAGCTCACCATCCTGCCTTTGAATTCACCATTTTGGTCTCTTATGGTAGTGCATAGGGCTCTAACCCCTATCTATGGCTCTTCCCTGTCCTAATTAGTAGAACATTTCTCATTTCAGTTATAGGGTTGACCCTAATGTAATAATGAGATCATGCTCTCTACATTCTTTAGCTCAGGAGTGAATCTTGCATCAATTGGTCTATAGAATCATTCGGCTCGTGAATCAAGGGGATATTTAGGAGCATCTTCAAGAGGAAATATTGACATGATCAAATTCGAACTACAATGACATCAGTAAATTCAAACCCTTCATCATTTTTGTAGAAAACAAAATGTATGTATATCTGCATTTAGGGTTCAAATTTGGGTTTTATGTCCACATATGTAAATTTATCCTCATTAGAGGAATTTTGGGGTCTAAAATGGGCCTCCTAAGGAAAATAATAAAATAATAGTTAAAATAATAAAATAATAGTTAAAATAATAAAATAATATTGATTAATTTTGGAGGAAGAAAGAAAAAAATACTTTTTGTGTTCGTATTTTCAACATATCTCATTGTGTTTTTACTCAAATTTCGATCGGGAGAGCTCGTTGGATGCGGAATTTGATTTTGCATCCAATGAGTACCCACATTACATACTTTTGATGGACCCCTCTACCCCAAAAACAAGAAATACCTGAAAAAACGTGATGATGACATCTGGGGTCAAGAGAGACGAAGACAAGATAATGAGGTGGATAGACCTTCTATAGAGGTTGACGAGTGGACCAGTTATGAACCCATTCCAATTTTGACCTACGGGAGATAATGCTCACTATTATATTACTAATAAATATGGTGTAGTAACTTCCCTATTTAGAATGATGTTCTCCTGAATACATGCAATCATAAATTTGACAATGTCTGCCTCTAAATTGTAGGGTTGTTTGACATCGCTCAGTATGGAAGAATGGCAGATTTTCCCTTGAAATTGAGTTGGACTCTCGCTAACTCTTTCTCTTTGGCTTAACCCTTTCTTTCTTGGAAGATTAGGATGACGGACATCACAATTATGAGAATATGAGATAATATCTTCAAGATTTTTTCCATTAAAAATATCACTTGCAACAAAATCACACTTTGCATGACCATGTTTTCTAGTCTTTGAAGTGGATACTTCAGCCACCTTGTAGGGCCTACCCTTAACAATGATGTATCCATTTTTACTATTGGTAGTTTCCTGTTGCTGATAGGTTTTGGAGTCTCTTGACAAAATGAGTCGTGTCCTTTTACTACCCTTTAGCCTACATTCTCAAATGGCATTCATTATTTCTAAGGTTTAACACACTGAACTGAAGGGTTGTTATGCCTTATATTATGGTGTAAGGATAAGAGCTAGAGTAATCACCCTTAAAGACTATTTTGACAAAATAATAATATGGTTATATGCACAAATAAACATTCTAGAGTCCTATATACTTGGAATAAATTAATCCTTCAAATCGAGAGGATGGTGTGCATTTTCCTAATGCCACTTAGCCAGTTTTAGTAGCAGATATTATACGTCCTAGTCAAATTATGCCATCTCTAGGTTGGATTTTTTACTTCACCAAAATAATGAATCAATAATACTAGATGATGTAAGACATCTAACTAAGCACAAGAAAACTAGTTTCACTTTCATATTCAGCATCCACTTACCTAGGCGTGCATTTTACTGAATTGACAAAAACAACCAGAAACCACATATTGGTAGACCTATAACTTTGTCTTCTAGAACTCTATAGGAAAAATGAGACCATGGTCATATAAAAACTTCAACAAGATATAGCTTGATACTCACAGATTATTTTTATCATTAACCTATGAGATATGGAAGGCATTTTCTTAGGGAAACTTAGACTAATTTTCCAATACTTTAGTCAATTTTATAAAGCCCCATTTTGGCAGACCTATAAATTCACCCTTAGATATTGTTTGGACAAACTAATCATATGGTTATATGCATAGATCAACATTATAGAGTCCTATATCCTCATAATAAAATAATCCTTCAAATAGAGAGGATGGTGTGCATTTTCCTGAGGCCAATTAACCAGTTTTAGCAGTAGATTTTATACTTAGTCAAATTGTGCCATCTCCAGCGTATATTTTTTACTTCAAAAATATAATGAACCAATGATACCAATTGATGTAATACATCTAACTGATCACAAAAAATGGTTTCACCTTCAGACTCAACATCCTCTGACCTAGGCGTGCATTTTACTGAATTGGGCAAAACAACCTAAAACCCCATCTTCACAGACCTATAACTTTGTATTCAAGCACTCTTTAGGAAACTTGAGACCATGGTCATATAAAAACTTGAAAAATATATAGCATGATACTCACAGATTATTTTTATCGTTAATATATGAGATACGATGGGAATTTTCTTAGGGAAACTTAGACTAATTTTTTGATACTTTAATCAATTTTCTGAGGGAAACATTACTTGAAGTCTTCCACAAATAAAAAGACACGTATCAAGTATGTGATATTCTTAGGATTTGAATTAAGAGAATACTTAACACTACATTCCAAAATAAGAGCATCTAAATTGATCTTTGTATACATTCTCGCACCCAAAGGACAGTAGCAAGTCAACCAGCACCATATGAGAGGTCTGACTAGTTTTATCCACCATTAGAAATGCTACAAAGTGTCTGGAAATGGTTTATATGGATTGTTTGATGGTTTTTTTTAAAGTGAATAATGGATTTTCGACTTTAAAATTTTATCAAGAGAGACCTCATTTTATTATTATGTACATACAATACTATTATCTTTTGGTAAAAAGTCTTGAAGAAGTTTGTTTTTGTCGACAATTATGATAAGTTTGATGAAGTTATAAATAAAATTTGTTTTTTAAGGAAATTGAGGATCATATGGATTGATGTGTTATTTTTTATATAAAATATTCAAAGAATATCACACTTATTGTGAAATCTCCCAGCTCTTATTATTAACATAAGAGAATTCAATTTTATAAAGTTGAAAGAGATGAAAATTATGTTTGAATTTATTACAAGAGTACTATTATGGATCTATATTTTTTATTTACTTATGCTTATATAGTGATCATAAAAATATATGTGACAATATATCTTGAGAGAGAGAAAATATTAAATCCATTGGTCTTGTTGGTCATATGGTTAAAAGGGGTTGTTTCTCCACCTCTATGGTACGCCTTGGTCTTGTGGGTATGGGGGTTTCCTTACCATCTTGTTATAACCCCTTTGGTTTACTTATGGTCCTTCATCTTCTACTTGGTCCTAGCGCCCTTATTGTGTGTGGTACCTTGACCAACTTTGGTATGATGACTTAACCTTAATACTTTTATTTTTTATTGTTATGTGACCACTTGACCTTTGGTACCCTACTCTAAGTGTACTCAAATTTATTTTATGTTTTATTATGGTTACCACCCTAAAAGCTAGGGTTTCCTAAGTTACTATTCTACAATACTTGCCAAATTTATATATTATATTCGTAGCTTCACTCTTGGAGCATCTTGGCATGAAAGAAGTATATATCTGATCTTTGTTGGATGCAACGTAGGGTTATTGCTGCTGTAAAGTTGAGTACACTTAAATTAGGGTACCAAAGGTCATATGGTACCTCTTCTAGGGTTGTTAGACTTTTGTTGTGAACCGTGCTCTTCAAACAATGAGATGCAACCATGAAATGTGAACAGTGATCTCCAACCAATGAGCTGCAACTGTGAAATGTGAAGCTAAACCATCAACACTCTAACTCTCTCTCTCTCTCTCTCTCTCTCTCTCTCTCTCTCTCAAGGTACGTATTATGTCAACTTGTCCTTATAGTGACAAGAGATGACTCACCATTTCTGAGTATAAGGAAGATCCAAACAAGATCTATCTAACATTACTATTGTTCTTTAATTAATGTTCATTAGTTCAACATGACAAAATTTTGTTACAGTTTATGTTATGTACATTGCAATTGATAACTCATCTCAAGGACCAAATTTAACACAGTGACTAGTGGAGTGTTAAAGTTGAAAGAGATGGAAATTATGTTTTAATTTATTACAGCAATACTTTTATGGATGTAGCTTTGTATTTACTTCTGCTTATACAATGATGATAAAAATATATGTGACAATATACCTTGAGAGAGAGAAAATATTAAATTCATTGTTCTTGTAGGTCGTATCGGTAAAAGGGGTTGTTTCCCCACCTTTTCGTTACACCTTGGTATTGTGGGTATGGGGTTTGCCTTTCCATCTTGTTTTGAACCCTTTGGTTGAGTTATAGTCCTTCATATTCTAGTTGGTCCTAGCTCCCTTATTGTGTGTGGTAACTTGACCACCTTTGGTATGATGACTTAACCTTATTACTTTTATTGTCTTATATTTATGTGACCACATGAACTTTGGTACCCTACTCTAAATGTAATCTAACCACCCTAAAACCGAGGGTTTCCTAAGTGACCATTCTAAAAGACTTTCCAAATTTCTATATTATATTCATAACTTCACTCTTGGAGTATCTTGGCATGAAATAAGTGTAGATATGATTTTTGTTGGACACACCATAGGGTTATTGTTGCTGTAAATTTGAGTACACTTAAAGTAGGGTACCAAAGGTCATATGGGTCCTCTTCTAAAGTTGGTAGACTTGTATTGTGAACCATAATCTCCAAACAATGAGTTGCAACCGCGAAATGTAAACCATGATCTGCAACCAATGAGTTGTGAAGCTAAACCATGAACACTCTAACTCTCTCTCTCTCTCAAGGTATGTATTCTGAAAGCTTGTCCTTACAGTGACAAGAGGTGACTCAAAATGTCTGAGTATAAGACAGATACAAACCAGATCTATCTAGAATTACTATTTTTCTTTAATTAATGTTCATTAGTTAAACTTGACGGAATTTTGTTACTATTTAGTTTTGTACATTACAATTGATAAATCATATCAAGGACCAACTTTAATGCACTGACCAGTGGAGTGTTAAAGTTGAAACAGATGGAAATCATGTTTGACTTTATTACAACAGTACTTTTCTGGATGTAGCTTTATTATTTACTTCTACTTATACAATGATGATAAAAGTATATGTGACAATATACCTTGAGAGAGAGCAAACATTAAAGTCATTGGTCTTGTAGGTCCTATGGGTAAAAGGGGTTATTTCTCCACCTTTACTATACACCTTGGTTTTGTGGGTATGGGGGTCTCATTACCATCTTGTTGTGACCCCTTTGGTTGACTTATGGTCCTTCACCTTCTACTTGGTCCTAGCGCCCTTATTGTGTGTGGTTCCTTGGCCACGTTTGCTATGATGACTTAACATTATTACTTTTATTTTTTTATTGTTATGTGACCACATGACCTATGGTACCCTACTTTAAGTGTACTCAACTTTATTTTATGTTTTATTATGGTACCTCTTCTAGGGATACTAGACTTGTGTTGTGAAATGTGAACCATGATCTCCAACCTGTGAGCTCCAATCATGAAATGTGAACCTAAACCATCAACACTCTAAGATCTCTCTCTCTCTCAAGGTATGTCTTCTGACAACTTGTATTTATAGTTACAAGAGCTGACTCAAAATTTCTGAGTATAAGGCATATCCAAACCAGATCTATATAGCATTAATATTGGTATTTAATTGTTGTTCATTAGTTAAAATTCATTGTTATTTTGTTACTGTTTATGTTTTGTACATTGGAATTGATAACTCGTCTCAAGGACCAACTTTATGCAGTGACCAATGGAGTGTTAAAGTTGAAAGTGATGAAAATTATGTTTGAATTTATTACAATGCCCTTATTGTGTGTCGTACCTTTACCACCTTTGGTATGATGGCCTAACCTTATTACTTTTATTGTTTTATTATTATGTGACAACACGACCTTCGATACCCTATTCAAAGTGTACTCAAAGCATAGGGTTATTGTTGCTATAAAGTTGAGTGAATTGGAATTAATAACTCATCTCAAGGACCAAATTTAACGCAGTGACCAATGGAGTGTTAAAGTTGAAAAAGATGAAAATTATGTTTGAATTTATTACAACAATACTTTTATGTATCTATATTTGTATTAGATTCATAAATTCTTCTTTAGGTACTAGGTTCCACATTCGTCACTTAACTATTAATGGAAAACAATAACCATAAACCTCACTATTAATTAAAGGAAAACTTCATGAGAAATACATGGGTGAGATGTAATATTGAATGATGTTTCCTATGGTGTAGGCAGAACCAAATAGGTTTTTCTCAGATATGTCTTCCTCGAGTGAGGGGAGTTTAGGAAGATAAGAGGAAAGTGACTCACATCCAGTCTAAGGTCTACAACAAGTATATCAACTATATGTCAAAATATCATAAGAAAATTCCAAAGACACGTGCATTTTTTTCTCACTAAAGGGGGGTCATGTTCTTATAAAAATGAGACTATAGGCAACATCAAGGTGCCCTTGAGGTAAAAAAATTTAGTGAAACAATGGATACACAAGGATCTTCCTCAACTAAACAAATATTTTTGTGTGAATTAGAAGGTATATCTAAATGCACCATCATCATTACATGGTTTAGGGTTGTTTTGCATGGATGACATAATGGCCGGTTACAACAGATGTATTGAATTCATGGAGTATGTTGGACCATGTTACAACTACACAGATTGGATGCGAATGGTCCAATATAGAACAAGTATATGTAGATATAGATTGTCTGCAAATTATTTACAGTTGAAAGACAGGGATTAAAATAAAGGAGCAGCGTTGTACAATGATAGAAAGCCAAAAGCTACATGGAATATTGTGGGGTTTATAAATAGTACACAACCATGGTTTACACTTAAGAAATCCAATTGCATATTTGAGGGGCGTGAAGGAAATTGTGTTTTTGTGTGTGCCATTAAATCAATAGCTGCGGGAGAAGAGTTGCTTATTAATTACAATTTGAATCGAATAGATACAAATGCGATCACTATTGGAGATGTACATCTAACAATTTACCCAACCTTTAATTACATAATCTAATATCTTATGTATTTTTTTGGTAGTTTATTATTGTATTTTAACTAAATTTTTCTTTATTTAAGACAGAGGGTAGAGATCAATGCATATCCCCAACAGTTGATTAGAGGAGTACACCATCCTCGAGACAACAGGTATACATCATTGTAATTGTAAACATATAATATGAACAAAATGTTTATTTTTTATGTTTTCTCATGAGTATAATCATTCCGTTTAGATAATGTTATCTATGTTTTTTTTGCAGGGTGCTGATCAGGGTAGCTCCCTACCAATAATAGATCAGACAGTATCTGTCTTGAGGAAGTAGTTATACTTCATTGTTATTTTACTACTATAATATGTGCAATACGTTTATTTATTATCTATTTCCATCGATATATTGGTTTCATTTATATAATGAATTATGTATTTTTCATCACAGACAAGTGATCGGGGCATCTCCCCGACAATTCATCAACGGAGTAGAACAACCTCGATGAAGCAGGTAATCCTCTTTGTAATTTTACTACTATAATATGCGCAATATGTTTTATTATTATTATTATTATTATTATTATTTTGTTCATGAGTATATTAGGTTTATTTCGATAGTGAATTATGTGTTTTTCATCACATGCAAGTGATTTGGTTTTTTTCGTGAGTACACTAGTTTCTTTTCGATGATTTTTATACAATTAATTGTTGTAGAGAAGTGATCAGGGAAAATCCCTAATTGTTGATCATGTGAGTACACGTTCATCAAGTCATCAGGTATACTTATTTCTAATTGCACAAATATAATATGACCAATATGTTTTTAATGTAAGGTATTTTTGTGTATATTGCTTTCATTATGATAATTTTTTCTACATTTTTTTAACAAGGTGATGATCGAGGCAAGGCCCCAACTGTGGATCAGACGCCGCCATCCTCGAGGCAGCAAGTATACGTAATTGTAATTTTTGAAATCGAACATGAGGAATTTGTTATTTTATTATGTTGTTTTCCTTAGTATATTTCTTTCATTTTAGTAATGTTTTATATATTTTTGTTGCAGGCTATTGATTTAACATTTGATCTAAGATCAGATAAATCAATTGATTTTGATGTGAATTAGATCATGCATGATGTTGACATTGTATCGTCTCTAGGCCCAATTAAAATGATAGATAATACCTTTAAAAAAACAACGAGTATATCCATCGTCTGCTATTCATTCAACCATAGACAAGCCATAGACAAACAAGATTAAATAAAATGTTGATGTTTTGGCGAAGAGATCTAAGGCCTTAAAAGTAGGTTGTAGTACCTTGAATTAGAAGACAAATTAATTTATGATTTTTTAATTTGTACTTGCATATGTGTGTGAACAAACAATTTGTTTGTATCTGCTGTATTTTTGTACCCACACACTAGTGGTGAGGGTGGTGTTGGTATTAGTGATGCTCGTGCAAATTCGTCACATGAGCATACGACTCCAACTGCATCACATGTGTCGTTGTTGTTAATTGAACAATCGACAACACAATTTGAGGCACCCCTAATTCCATATGTGAGTATTGGTCATTTCATTCTAGATGGTATAGAACAATGGGCCAATGCAGATATTAGCAATGAGAATGCTCAAGCAACATTTCCTGGATCTTCCTGTGTCACTAGAACGGGTATATTGGAGACAAAAAATTTGGTGGATGGAAATCTTTTTCCCATCAATATAGAGAAGATACCGGGTATTTATACATTGTTTAACTTATTGTTTGCAATTTGATTGTAATTTTATCAAAAAACATTGTTTTACAATTAATGATGACATGATCGTCTTACCGAAAATGATGTTTTTTATAAACATCTAAATGATCTCTCATTGGAGATATTTGGTCCCACCATCCACACAAGGTGGGGTTAACAAACAAAAAATTTAAAATATGAGCTCACTAATCACTTGGTTGGCCTGATTGACAGCAAGACCTTCAATAGAGTGGAGGTCCTAAAGAAGGTTGACCAACATATGAATATTGTGAGGGACCGATTTAGGTTTCATCTAGGAAGGAACCATAGGTATGAGCGCCCTCCAATGATTCCAGTAAGAGAGTGGAAATCCCTAGTAGAATATGGAAAGGAGAGGGCTTTGAGAAAAGAAGGAAAGCTACCACCATGCATAGGAAGGTTTGCAATACTTTTAGTAATGTAATTATAAACCTTATTATTAATAATTTTTAGATCAAATTTGAAACATGTAATGTATTTCAACCTTTTCATAGGTTGTTAGACACATCAAAGGCCACCAAGTCTATACAAGAAAAAAATTGAAAACACACATTTGGGCCTAGTGGTTATTCCATATTGGAGACACAAATTGTAAGTATCAAAAAACCAATATTACATCCCAAAAAAAACAAAAACAATTGCAAATTTTTTTTTGTTTTATTGAAATTTAAAAGGTAATTTCATGGCATTATGAAAATATGCAAGTAGGTCGATTCAATAAGTTCCCATAGAGGAATACTTGAATCTTGGATTCAAGCATGGCTTTGGATCTGTTGTTGAATGACGGAAAAAAATTCTGGAAAAACACAGTCTTCGAGTGATCTATCTTGTGCACAGGTATATAAAATCAATAAATTTTATTTAAGAATGATTCCTTACACAATTTATTTGTTATAATTATTTGCAATAAAATATTGACTCAACAAGAAATCAACGATCCACCTAATGCGGAGGATGGAGAAAAACCTATTGAAGGCCATGCTTCGAATCCAGGTAATGAATGAATTCATATGCTAAAATTTAAAAAATTTCATTGCAAATGGTGAATATCAATTGTACTTTTTCTTTTTTCATCTACAGAGAATGTAGAGGCTCATACTATACAAGATGAGCCTATACAAGGACACGAAGTACATATTGTGGCCACAACAGGTAAAAAACACCTATGTAATATTTTTTTAATGAAAAACTTGTCATTATAAATTCAAATGATATCAATTTAACATTTTTTACATTATTGCAACAAATCCCGATCCCTTGCAGCAACATCCATGTTGTGAGTGCTCTACTAGGAAGACAATACGACAAGTTGTAGATGCAACAAGAATTGAACAACGAGCTGTAGTAGATGAGTTGCTCGCTGATTGTCTAAAAAGAAGAAAACATAGAAATAAGTGACTTAATAAACACTATATCTACTTATTTTTTATAATAAATTGAATCCACATTTTTGCATATAAATTTAATATGTTTTTTCTAGTACATGCATAGGGTATGAGGAATTGAGAGTGATGTGAGGGGGGGAATAAAATATTCTTCCTTCACATGGCTGGCTCTGTTCATTACAGAATAATTTATTAGATTTGTTTAATTTGGAGCAAACCTCCCTTGATCAAACAGATCAACATCAAAGTTGATTTTGACTTCATTGCTGCTCTGGACCGAGGGAGGTTTGCTCCAATATTAGACATCTCCAATCAATTATTCTCGAAACTAATAAGAGCTTATTCATGATTATTAGTTTCTTCTATCAATTTTTTAGTTTGTTCTCATCGAGTAAATCCATGTTTGAATCCATGATGATGAGGGGCTAGTCCAAAAACAAGGCTTAGAAGGTGATGGGAAGCATTGTAAAGGTATGTTGGAATTCTCATAAAAATGCATCTTAGACTATTATATAATGGTATAAATATGGATTGTATTGATTTTTTATATATTTCTGGAGGTTGAATGATTTGACACTACAGGTACTACACAAACTTAACAATGGTTGGGCTGTGATGAGGGGAGGTATGTTGTTTCCAATTTCATTCCAGATTATGTTGATGTTCAATTATTTCATGCCATATTATGTTCATGTTATGTATTTCATTCTATATTATGTTCATGTTACTATCAATTTCACAACTCATGTACAGTTCCACGCCCATGAAAGTAGAAGTTATTTTAACCAAAATCAAGTACGTAGTAGGGATAGTCTAATTTGATCTTCTTCATTATACTGTGATGATAAAAATATATATGAAACACATGTGACAATATACCTTGAGAGAGAAAATGTTAAATTCCTTGGTATTGTTGGTCCTATGGGTAAAATGGTTTGTTTTTCCGCATTTATGGTACACCTTGTTCTTGTGGGTATGAGGGTTGTATTAACTTCTTTTTGTGACCCCTTTGGTTGACTTATGGTTCTTTGTCTTTTACTTGGTTCTATCGTCCTTATTGTGAGTACATTTTTTATGATGACTTTTATTTTATTGTTTTATTGTTATGGACCATATGACCTTTAGTACCCTATCCTAACTCAACCTAACATTATTTTATGTTGTTTGGTAACAACCCTGAAAGCTAAGGGTTAATGTATTGACCCTTCTAGAAGGCTTGGTAAGAATATAAATTCAAGTCATGAATTTCATTTTGGAGTGTGTGTTCACAAGAGAAGAGTGAAGATATGATCTTACACCTGCTTTAGGTTTTGCTCAAGAACATCATTCCCACTTCAAGGGCTCCACACACATATGGTCCACATCATCTTTAACAAATGACCACAAAATGGGTCATTTATGCCACCTAGTGCACCAAGGCACATATCATGGATCCAATGCCCAAATTTCCATGTCCTTATTGCCATGTCATCAACCTTAATTATTTCTTTTCCATTAATGGTGTGTCATCAATGACAACCATGCTCAACAAACTCCATGTGCAAGAATTTTTGGTAAGCCTGCGGGCATTTTTATTTGCCAGGTGAGCATTTCCTTAAGCCACTTCAATGATGATCATCAGGATATAGGATTCAAGGGTTAAATGTTAACACTTTAAAGCATACTCTGCTATCATTAAAACTCTAAAATATTGGAATTGTGTTCATGTTGTACTAACCTGTCTCATGTAATTTATATAAAGTCTGTGGTGTTAAATTCCCGCACAATGTATGTTAAATGCATGCACAACCCAATAAATTCCCTCACAATGTATGTGATGATCATTATAAATTCTTGCACATTGTGTGTTAAATGCATGCGCAACCCAATAGTTAGTGTTAAATGCACACACAATTCAGTATTTAGTGGCAAATTCCCACATACGTTTGTCAGTGGCTTAGAATTCCGTTTATTGTGAGGATATAGGAATATAGAATGTTGATATGCTCATCTAACCATATGATTATTTTATCCAAAAGTATCTAAGGGTGAATTTATAGGTCTGCTGGAATGGGGTTTCGGGAAATTGACTAAAGTATTGGAAAACTAGTCTAAGTTTCCCTAAGAAAATGCTTTCCATATCTCATAGGTTAATGATAAAAAAAATCCATGAGTATCAGGCTATATCTTGTTGAAGTGTTTATCTAACCATGGTCTCAATTTTCCTAAATAGTGCTTGAAGATAAAGTTACATGTCTGCCAAGATGGGGTTTCATGTTGTTTTCCTTAGTTCAGTAAAATGAAAGCCTAGGTAAGAGGATGTTGAATTTGAATGTGAAACCAATTTTGTTATGCTCAGTTAGATGTATTACATCATCTAGTATCATTGGTTTATTATTTTGGTGAATTAAAAATTCCACCCTATAGATGGCACAATTTGATGAAGTTTAAAATATGATGCTAAAATTGGATGTTGATCTATGCATCTAACAATATGATTAGTTTTTCCAAACAATATCTAAGAGTGATGACTCTAGATCTTATCCTTACACCATAATATAATACACTAACCTAGATCCAAATCCTAGGCTCTATCAAGCGCCGAGAGGGATCAAATCTCTTGAGGTGCAAACCTCTTCTTAGGTATTGCACTCAATGAGCTATCAACTTTGGTATGTCCTATTTATAGACATTGATTTGATTCAAACCAAAAGAAAAATATTTTTATTTAAGGTCCACATATAATTTTCTTAAATTATTAATATTTAACATTATTTATGGGAAACATATAATATTTTTTATTATTTTTTATTTTGTTAGGAACGAACATTACAACATCTCCCCATACATGGTTTTAAAACCATATGCAAGGCCCTCCTAAAACCANGAACATGGTTTTAAAATCATGTGCAAGGCCCTCCTAAACCATGTACAATAACCAACATTGTTTTGCGGCTAATTAAATTTTTTATTTTTTATTATTTTGTTAGGTAGGAACATTACAACATCTCCCCCGTATAGTGTTTTTTTCTTACCCATTATTTTTTTTGCGGATAATTAAATTTTTACTTTTTTATTGTTTTGTTTGGTAGGAACATTACAGCATCTCCCCATATTAAGTTGTTTTTCTGGATGACATTTATTTTGGCTGATAATTAAAATTTTATTTTTTATTATTTTGTTAGTAACAAAAGGTACAAGATATCCCTCATATTAGGTTTTTTTTTGGCCGACATTATTTTGGAGGATAATATTTTATTATTATTATTATTATTATTATTTTGTTAGTCTTGCAACATTACAACATAAGATTTTTTATTATTGTTTATAGTTGACATTTATAAGAGTAAAGTTACATAACGTTATGTAACATTCCAAGATCTCCCCCATACTGACTTGTAGAGCACCTCTCGGCGCAATAACAACCATCCTTAGTGTGTTAAACCTTAGCAATAATGAATGTCATTTGAGAATGTAGGCTACATGGTAGTAAAAGGACATGCCTCATTTTGTCGGGAGCTTCCAAAACCTATAAGCAGCAGGAAGCTACCCGTTAGTAAAAATGGATACATCATTGTCAAGGGTAGGACCTGCACGGTGGTTGAAGTATCCACTTAAAATACTAGAAAACATGGTCATGCAAAGTACCATTTTGTTGCAAGTGATATTTTTAATGGGAAAAAGCTTGAATATATTATCTCATCTTTTCATAATTGTGATCTACGCAGGTCAAAAATGGAATGGATTCATAACTGGTCCACCCCTCAACCTCTACAGAAGGTCTATCCACCTCAATATATTGTCTTGGTCTCTCTTGTCCCAGTAGGATAAATTTACATATGTGGACATAAACCCCAAATTCAAACCCCAAATGTAGAGATACATACATTTTGTTATCTACCAAAATGATGAAGGGTTTGAACTTACTAATGTCATTGTGGTTCGAATTTGATGTCAATATTTCATGTTGAAGATGCTCCTAAATCTCCCATTGCTTCATGAGTTGAATGATTCTATATGCCAGTTGATGAGAGCTTTACTCCTGAGCTAAACACCGTAGATAGCATGAACTCATTAGTACATTAGATCCAACCCTATAACTGAAACGAGAAATATTCTACTAATTAGGAAATGAAAGAGACATATATAGGGTTTAGAGCCTAGGCACTACCATAGGATACCACAGTGGTGAAATCGAAGGAAGGATGGTGAGCTATATCGTGGACATGAACTATGGTCGGGGACACTACAATAGGAGACCACACTAGCAAAGTCTTAGGCCTTTTGTAATAGAACAACAAAACTCATGTGTATTGTACTTTGAAGGGTGCTTCCTTTAAGTTTTTAAATACATAGGACTGTTTATTTTTGCACTATGTTAAGGATCAACTATAGACTCCTTGCTTGTGAGTCCACCTAGGAGCATATGAATATTTTCTTTTATTTCAAACTTTGAAATATAGAATATAATGATTTCTTTTTTCGAAAAGAAAATGATGGGCATCCAAAATACATACAAGATTTAGGGAACAATGTGCTAAGTCATATTGGCTGCTACTATGTGTGCCTAACCTTATTCCTAACCCTTTCTCTATCAAGATATGTCATATGTTCCATTGGTGACTTGTCCTTTCAGTGACAATATCTGAACGTAAAAGTATCTGAGTATAAGGGTGATTCAAAAGAGTCCTACACACCAGCATTATTACGGTTCTTTATTAACCGTTTTCCTAGTACTTCTATTACTGCTTTATTTCCTATACATTGCTATTAGTTTAACTTGATTATAATATTGTTACTGTTTGTGTTTTGTACATATAAATTGGTAAATCATCTCAATGACAAAAATTAACACAGTGGCCATTAGAGTGTTAGAGTTGAAAGAGATGAAAAATATGTTTTAAATTTATTACAACAATGTCGTTTTGAATCTAGCTTTGTTTCAGTTATGTCTCATGCATGAAAGTATAAAAATTTTGATTTCTTGTATATCAAACCATAACCTAACAAAATATTTAATATTTTTTTAAATTGTTGATATTGCATATTGAGTGGCTGGACATAGCTATATTATGTTCTTTTATCTACATAACTCATCCTATTTCTTCCACATTTACAAATTTGTGTCTTCTGAATAGCTATTATTCCTTGAAGGGAAAGAGGTTTATGGTTTACCCCTTGTAAATATTAAGTATATTTCAAGTGAGAAGGTACCTTTTGCTGGTGAGAATGTCACAATGTATGAATCTGTCGAGGATCTGAAATATGGTTAGTGACATTGCCGTAGGAGACCACACTGGCAAAGTATTAGGCCTTTTATAAGAGTTGCCTCATATGACTTATTACATGATGTTTTTAGAACAACCAAACTCATGTGTCTTGTCCTTTGAAGGGTGCTTCCTTTAAGTTTTTAAATACATAGGACTGTTTATTTTTGCACTATGTTAAGGATAAACTATAGACTCCTTGCTTGTGATTCCACCTAGGACTATATGAATGTTTTATTTTATTTCAAACTTTGAAATATAGAATATAATGATTTCTTTTTGGAAAAAGAAAATGATGGGGATCCAGAATACAAACATGATTTAGGGAACGACGTGATAACTCATATTGATTGCTAATGTGTGTGCCTAAATTCATTCCTAACCCTTTCTCTCTCAAGGTATGTTATATGTTGCACTGGTGATGTGTCCTTTCAGTGACAAGATCTCAACCTAAAAGTATCCAAGTATAAGGGTGATTCAAAATAGACCTACACCACCATTATTATTGTTCTTTGTTAACTTTTTTCCTAGTACTTCTATTACTGCTTTATTTCCTATACATTTCTATTAGTTTAACTTTATTATAATATTGCTACTATTTATGTTTTGTACATGGAAATTGGTAAATAATCTCAATGACCAACTTTAACACAGTGACCATTGGAGTGTTAAAAGTTGAAAGAGATGAAAAATGTTTTAAATTTATTACAACGGTATTGTTTTGAATCTAGGTTTGCTTTAGTTCTGTCTCATGCATGAAAGTATAAAAATTTTGATTTTCTGCACATCAAACCATAACTTAACAAAAACTTTAACATTTTTCAAAATTGTTGATATTGCACATGGAGTGGTTGGACATAGCTAAATTATGTTCATTTATGTACAAAAGTCATCCTATTTCTTCCACATTTACAAATTTGTGTCTTCCGAACATCTACTATTCCTTGAAGGGAAAGAGGTTTCTGGTTTATCCCTTGTAAATATTAAGTACATTTCAGGTAAGAAGGAACCTTTTGCTCGTGAGATTATCATAATGTATGAATCTCTCGAGGATCTGAACTATGGTCAGGGACACCGTTGTAGGAGACCACACTAGCAAAGTCTTATGCCTTTTTTAAGAACTACTTCATATGACTTATTATATGATTTTGTTAGAACAACCAAACTCATGTGTCTTGTCCTTTGAAGGGTGCTTCCTTAAATAGATGGGACTGTTTATTTTTGCACTATGTTAAAGATCGACTATAGACTCCTTGCTTGTGAGTTCACATAGGACTATATGAATGTTTTCTTTTATTTCAAAATTTGAAATATAGAATATAATGATTTCTTTTTGGAAAAATAAAATGATGGGAATCCAAAATACATACAAGATTTAGGTAACAATGTGCTAAGTCATATGGACTGCTACTATGTGTTCCTAACCTTATTCCTAACCCTTTCTCTCTCAAGATATGTCATATGTTCCAGTGGTGACTTTTCCTTTCAATGAAAAGATATGAACCTAAAATTACCTGAGTATAAGGGTGATTCAAAAGTGTATGGTTTGTCGTTACACCAAAACTTACAGATGTTGATGAACATTTGAAACCAAGCACAATGCCCTATCATCAGGAGTGGCGGTTAGGCCACATTTTTATATTCTCGGAGGGAGTCACAACAATCTATGGATCAAGACACAAACTCACAATAGATATTATAGATCAATTTTACTCAGAAAATGGCATGAAAACAATGAAATAAGGAGTTGCAGCTGTATAATTGCTATCATTAATCAAAATTAATATGAATAATCGTTACAATTCAAAACAATGTCATTAATAGCCTGACAATTCAAATCCATGAGAGGTAATTCAAATTGACTAACTCAATCTAACTGCATGGCTAACTAGAAGTGTCTAAATCACTATTGTAGCTTAACTAGTTATCTCCAGTTGTCTAGTTCAGTCTCTCAATTTGTTATAATCAGTTAAACTAGTCTAACCGGTGTGGTAGGTGAGAAAGGGTGCCTTCCCACATGCAGCCATGCAAATACTGGTGCTAACTGAACTGGAGGATATCTAACTAAATCTAATTGAAGCATAACTAAGCTTAACTAGTCACCAACTGCTAACAACTGAAGGAGGTTGGTTTCAGCACTCCCAGTGGCTCCTAAAATGTAGGGATTGGTCTAGGAGGTGCCTAAACTGATGCATGAAGGTACAGTTAGTTGCATTTAGCCTCAATATGTGTTCCTCACACTCTAGTGACTGGTACATGTGACCCCATTATTCCAAGTGGACCCAAAAATGACTAAATGAATCCTAAGTTAGGAAAAATTAACTAGTTTGTACAAGGGAGGATTATAATCCTAACACCCCCCTTGAATCTTAACTTGGACAACTACGGGCCCTAGTAACTGAGACCAAAGGTCACCCATTACAGCGAAAATGAAAAAAGTAACTACTTAATACAACCAAGGAAACCGGGAAAAACCTCATGGGAAAATACCCCCCCTCAAACTAAGTAGTGAGTTAGGAACACAAGTTTTGAAAAAAACTTTGTAAAAATTTTGTTTCAACTTGCAACACTATCCAGCTGCAAGTGCATTATCTTGGTTCTTCTGTGCAGCAACATCCTGAGACTGTGCATGTGAACCTCTGAATCCAAGATAAATGATTATGTCTAGAGGATTCTTCCTCTTTGTAAGAAGAAGAATATGCTCAACTAAATCAGAAATATAGAGAACTACTAGATGAAAACTGGACCCATGTAGAGCAACTGAAATCAACTGATAAGAGAGAAAAATTTCTTGAGAATTCGAACCATGTGAGGAACACCCAAGGAACTGATATATTTCAGACTTGAACATCAAACCATGTGAGGTAAAATCATCCCCAAGTGTTAGGAGAAAGTGTCCAAGAGGATGCAGAATGTCTCCCTCTTTACTAGTTATGTGAGGAGATGAGCATGTGATCAAATACAAAGGTAGAGAAGCCCTGGGACTGTGGAAAGAGAATGCTTGAGCTCCATAATATGATATAGCTTTATAAATAACCAATTATTCACAAAATACAATATAATCAACCTCATAAGAGGAAACTAACATCAAATCCCCAGCAGCAAGTTTCAAGAAGACTTGTGGTACTTGATTTGTCACACCAAAATTGATGAGACTAGCTACAAGCATGATTGAAGGCTATTGGAACTTAAAATTTGGACTAGATAATATCAGATCAGATCCAAATAATATCATATCATATCCAAATAATTTCATATCAGATCCAAAAGTGTGGAATGCCATCAAATCCTCGACAACAATTTTGAAGGAGACTTGTGGTACTTGATTTTTCACACCAAAATTGGTGAGAGCAGCTACAAGCATTACTGAAAGCTATTGAAACTTAAAAAATGAACCAAATAATATCATATCATATCCAAATAGTTTCATATCATATCCAAGAGTGTGCTCCACCGAGATGGTAGATGCACAATTTTCTCCTTCTTCAAAATTCTGAGTATTGGTGCATGCAATCCTGTAGGAATTTGCTAGAAGCTCTAAAACAATAAGAGTGAATGGATCACTCCTACAATCTAATATTATTTCCAAAATATCCAAGCTATTACTTATCTTCACACCAGAAGCAACATTAGAGGGACAGAAATCAAATTCCTCTTCACTTTCTGAAGCAATCACTAGAAATTTTGCACATAATTTAAAGGAGAATCACTGGAGAATGTTTGCATAGAATGGAAGGATATTTTCTCTTCAATATCATATATTTTAATTTCTTATTATGGTTCAGCCATATGAGAATATGATATATCATAGATCTCCTAAAATTTCGAAGCAGCAGGAGAAGGAGTCATTGCAAGGATACTTTCTTCAATTTGAATTGACTGTGTGGAAGATTTTGCTTCTTCATCATCTTGAACAACTTCATTAGAGAGAATAGAGGCCATGAATTTTGAATAAATAACTCTTGTGGTGCTAGGTATGATCTCCAATTTTCTATTATGGTCCTCATTATGCTTTCCAAAGGTTCTATCCAATTTTGTCCAGAGATCCTTTGGGTATTCAGCAGAATCAATAAGGTAGCACAATCTTGGAGAAAGGGCTAGAAATATTGTTCCAAAATCTCTATCACCGTCATTTATCCAGCAATTCTCATCTTAATAAGACTCTTTACCAAGTCCAATAGATACCTCATAGAGACCTTGTCCCTTTAGATATGAAATCATATTCAATTTCCATTTTGAATATCTTGTGAATGGAGTAAGAAGAGGAACTGATAATATCGAATCCATATGAAGTTGTACCTGCAATTACACAAAAAAACCAAAGTAGGATCGAACAACCTGCACATTTGGAGTTTGCATCAGACCTGGCTTACCCAATCAAGCAAGCTTAATCAACAATGCTAGTTTGTCCAGGAATTATATGGTCAACTCTCCACTTCTAGTGCAGTGCTGGAATGTTTTTGAGAAATTTTGCTCAAATTTATTCCTAGATCCAACAAGAAACCCATATAAGAATTTCCTTGTCCTAACATGGCTCTGATACCATGTAAGGTTTGTCGTTACACCAAAAACTACATTTGTTGATGAAAATGTGAAACCAAGCACGAGGCCCTATCATCAGGAGTGGCGGTTAGGCCACATTTTTATATTCTCAAAGGTGCGGCAGTTATACCATGTGGTTGTACTGATACTCCAACAAAAATATTCCTACACTAGCATTATTATTGTTCTTCGTTAACTGGTTTCCTAGTACTTCTATTACTGCTTTATTTCATGTACATTTCTATTAGTTTAACTTCATTATAATATTGTTATTGTTTATGTTTTGTACATGGCAATTGGTAAATCATCTCAATGACCAACATTAACACAATGACCACTGGTGTGTTAAAGTTGAAAGAGATGAAAATTATGTTTTAAATTTATTACATCAATCATTGTTTTGAATCTAGATTTGCTTCAATTCCGTCTCATGCATGAAAGTATAGAATTTTGATTTTCTGCATATCAAACCATAACCTAACAAAAAATTAACATTTTTTAAAATTGTTGATATTGCATATGGAGTGGCTGGACATAGCTAACTTATGTTCATTTATCTACAAAACTCATCCTATTTCTTCCACATTTACAAATTTGTGTCTTATGAACAACTAATATTCCTTGAAGGGAAAGAGGTTTATGGTTTATCCCTTGTAAATATTAAGTACATTTCAAGTAAGAAGGCACCTTTTTTTGGCGAGAATGTCACAATGTATGAATCTCTCGCGGATCTGAAATATGGTTGGGGACATTGCCGTAGGAGACCCCACTAGAAAATTCTTAGGCCTTTTGTAATATTTGTTTCATATGACTTATTACATGATGTTGTTAGAACAACCAAACTCATGTGTCTTGTCCTTTGAAGGATGCTTCCTTTAAGTTTTTAAATACATACGACTATTTATTTTTGCACTATGTTAAGGATCAACTATAGACTCCTTTCTAGTGAGTCCACCTAGGACTATATGAATGTTTACTTTTATTTTGAATTATAGAATATAATGATTTCTTTTTGGAAAAGGAAAATGATGGGGATCCAAAATACAAACAAGATTTAGGGAACAACGTGCTAGCTCATATTGACTAATATTGTGTGTGCCTAACCTTATTCCTAACCCTGTCTCTCTCAATGTATGTGATATGTTCCACTGGTGACATGTCCATTTAGCGACAAGATATGAACCTAAAAGTATTCAAGTATAAGGGTGATTCAAAACAGTCCTACATCAGCATTATTATTGTTCTTTGTTAATTGTTTTCCTGGTACTACTATTACTGCTTTATTTCTTATACATTGCTATTAGTTTAACTTCATTATAATATTGTTAATATTTATGTTTTGTACATGGAAATTGGTAAATCATCTCAATGACCAACTTTAACACAATCACCATTGGAGTGTTAAAGTTGAAAGAGATGAAAATTGTGTTTTAAATTTATTACAACAGTATTGTTTTGAATCTAGCTTTCCTTCATTTCTGTCTCATGCATGAAAGTATATTTTTTTTTATTTTTTGCATATCAAACCATAACCTAACCAAAACCTTAACATTTTTAAAAAAAATTTATATTGCATATGGAGTGGCTAGACACAACTAAATTATGTTCATTTATCTACAAAACTCATCTTATTTCTTCCACATTTACAAAGTTGTGTCTTCTCAACAACTACTATTCCTTGAAGGGAAAGAGGTTTTTGGTTTATCCCTTGTAAATATTGAGTACATTTCAAGTAAGAAAGCACCTTTTGCTGGTGAGAATGTCACAATGTATGAATCTCTCGGGTATTTGAACTATGGTCGGGGACATTTTCATAGGAGACCACAATGGAAGAGTATTAGTCCTTTTGTAAGAGCTTCATCATATGAATTATTACATGTTGTTGTTAGAACAACCAAACTCATGTGTCTTTTCCTTTGAAAGGTGTTTTGTTTCAGTTTTTAAATACATAGGACTATTTATTTTTTCACTATATTAAGGATCAACTATAGACTCCTTGCTTGTGAGTCCACCTAGGACTATATGAATTTTTTCTTTTATTTCAAACTTTGAAATATAGAATATAATGATTTCTTTTTGGAAAAAGAAAATGATGGGGATTCAAAATACATATAATATTTAGGGAACATTGTTCTAAGTCATATTAACTGCTATTGTGTGTGCCTAACCCTATTCCTAACCCTTTCTCTCTCAAGGTATGCCATATGTTCAATTAATGACTTGTCCTTTCAGTGACAAGATTTAAACCTAAATGTATCTGGTATAAGGGTGATTTACAATAGTCCTACACTAGCTGTATTACTGTTCTTTGTTAATTGTTTTCCTAGTACTACTATTACTGCTTTATTTCCTGTACATTGCTATTAGTTTAACTTCATTATAATATTGTTATTGTTTATGTTTTGTACACATGGAAATTGGTAATCATATCAATGACCAACTTTAACACAGTGACCATTGGAGTGTTAAAGTTGAAAGAGATTAAAATTATGTTTTAAATTTTTTACAGTAGTATTGTTTTGAATCTCGATTTGCTTCAGTTCTGTCTCATGCATGAAAGTATGAAAATTTTGATTTTCTACATATCAAACCATAACCTAACCATAACTTTAATTTTTTTTTAAATTGTTGATATTGCATATGGAGTAGTTGGACATAGCTAAATTATGTTCATTTATCTACATAACTCATCCTAGTTCTTCCACATTTACAAAGTTGTGTTTTTTGAACAACTACTATTCCTTGAAGGGAAAAAGGTTTCTAGTTTATCCCTTGTAAATATTAACTACATTTCAAGTAAGAAGGAAACTTTTGCAAGTGAGAATGTCACAATGTATGAATCTCTCTTCCCATCTTTTTGAGGTGTAAATTATCTACAAAACCCTCATTTATACACATTTTTCTTGTTTTCAATATTCGTGTAGAACTTGGTGATAAAAAAAAATTTGTTCTCTTTAGATGTTGCATAAGCAATTTTGTTAGTGACAACAAGCATATTCATTTGGGCCTTTCAAGTGGATTTATCCATCTTTTATCATGGAATGGCGAGGTATATCATATATAGTTTCTGGTAAAAGATATCATAGATTTTTCTTTTTATATATTTATATAAACTATTTCTAGTTAATACTGTTGATTGGTCCTTGACCATACATTTGTCTTTTATTGCAAGATATAATATATAGGTTTGATTTTATAAATTTTTTGTCCATATGTTTCATTTTCATTTTGACTATTTTTATCAAGTTTATAGGGGATTCTCATCTTCTTCAAGATCTTGTCTCTGCACAAGGTGATCTTTACTCCTCGGATAATGGCTCTTCAGTTCACTCTAAATTAACTTCAAAAAATTCAAGATTCCATATTGAAAAGAATGTGGCTAGCTTCCCTAGTATCTCATACCTTGAATTTTCTCTAGCACTAAGACTTCTAGTGGTGGTTTTTGGTGATGGGCATGTCATGTTATTTTCAAAATATAATAAGGGTTTGAGGAAATTGGATGGCATCAAAGATAAAATATGATTAGGTATATAAGATATTGTAGGTGTTGCAGTAGGGTCAGAACAATAAATACTTTCCATTGTTTCTAAGAGGGAGACATTATGAAAATGCCCTTTCAATCAATTTTCTTCTTTTAATAGGTTGTTCAAATATGTGAACCTGTTTACAAGGCTTTTTACAACCTGCAAGAGGACTTTTAAAACCCACTACGAGGGGGTTGTGCCATCGGTGGGAACAATTACAACCCCTTTTTAGGGAGGCTTCCATAAACTGTAAATACCTTAATCAAAGACCATCTGAGAGTCCTCTGAGAAACTTATGAGAGGCATCAGAGAGGCATCTGAGTGTCATCTGATAGACGCCATATTGGAGGTAAAGTACCCGTACCTTTTCCAAAGCAAGGGAGGTGACAGTTGGCTATGAGATGGTTCAGAGGGGCCCCTAAGTGAGAGCCTGTTGAACATACTACCCACTACTTCCCTAGCCATCCATTGTATGACAAATTGGGAATCACCATAAAAATGAAGATTGTTTAATCCATTCACATTTGTTGGCCTCATGCGTATTTCCAATACCCTCATCTCTACCTTATTTTGTGCCAACCCTTGTACCAAAAGTAATGTTAAGTCAATATTGTTACGACATAAAGAGGATTCATCCTACCCCACAATAATATAGGTTTTGAGTTGAGGCTTCATTAAATACATTCCAAGACATTGTGTTTTCCACTTCAAGTGGAGATACCTCTCTGTATTGCTTCTCCTTTGTATCTTTGGGTAAGGAAGTACATGCCACATTGATCCTATGAGATACTTTCCTTAGAGATAGAGATGGAACCACAAATAAATAGTCTTTCTTAGCAATCCATAATTCTTAAATGCTGAATTTTGGGAAGGAGTGACACTCAGAAAATAAAGGATAATCCATCTTACTCTCATTAGTGTTAAACCCAAGAACCATCCCTCATTTACAATTCCTTAAAATGGTGACCATATCTCACGTATGCATCCTTCTATGATGAAATTGGGATAAAAGACACATGAGTGTATTTATGTCTCACATGGGCATCCTTTTTTGTATGCACATATACATAAAAAAATGTGGATTTCCATGAAACAAACTTAGGGAAAAATTGATATAAATTAGAAAAAAGAAATCCTATCATAAGATGTATAAGGTTATAGAGCAATAGATTATTAGTGGATGAAATGCTTCAATTCTTTCTCATTAATGGGAAACTCCAATGATTCTCCCTTAGATTTTGTAGTGATATAATCCATGATTGGGGTTCCCAACCTAACATGATCAAATATTCCATGATTTTCAAGATATTTGTGTCTTTGATATAACATTTATTCTAGATATATTTCCTTGAAGAGGGAGCTATATTCCCCATTGACTTCAAGAGATATAAGTACGGGTCTATGTATTTGTTAAAAAAAGTATTAGGAAAATTACAGTCCTCTAAAAGATCTCCATTAAATGTATACAACATTATATTTGACTTATATGTATGATATAAATTTGACAAAGATTCCATTATTAGTCTTTAATATCTTTTTATCGAACAAGAATCGACATATGTTGCACCATGATAAGATATCACATTTTCTGAGTGGGGGATTGAAAAATATCACATATAATCTTTTCTAAGAATCTCCCTAGTGAGATCTCAAATAGATCAATAATTTAGTAAAGACTTTCCATCTTGGATTATAAATACTTTATAAAAAATAAGTTAAATAATTATTTTTCTTTGTGCTTTTATGTCATCTAAGATTTAAAATTATTACTATAATTTAGATCTCACTTACTTGCATACTACTCAAATTTTCTTGAGAATAAGATATTGTTTACTAAAAATTGAGGTGTGTTGCATTTGGTTACAATAAATACTCCTTCTAATGGAAACTATATCATTAATAAAAATATCCAAATATTATCCCTTAGAGTTTGTAGTGATATAATCCATGATAAAGGGTCCCAACATTGATTATAAAGAATTCATAGTTAGTAAACTAAAAACTAACATTGGAAAAATAACTTGACTATAAATAATCCATAGTTAGTAAACTAAAATCAAGCTTAAACCAAAAACAAAAACTACATAGAACATATATAGATGATTCTTAAACCATTTTTTCTTTCTAATTAATTTTTCATTATAGTCCCTAAGTTGGCTATGTTTTCCTTAATGGATAAGAATCAACTTACTCTTGTATTCTTGATCTAAGAGCCCCATTTATGATAAGTTGTTCATTCATGTTATGCATGCTCCTTGACTATTGTTATTTGTCATAATTACAGGGACAACAGAATGAAACTGATGACTAGTAGTGGTAAATCCAATGACTCTGGTTATTTATATTTTAACAGTTATATATACTAAATAAGATTACATGCAAGTAGTGATTATCTTACTTATGGTTAATATAATTTTAAATGATTGTTTACCTCATTAAATAATAATTTCAAAGATTAAATCATTGGGTGAATATCTCTCAGTCTAAAGCAAGAATATTTGTGTTAGTGGTGAATTACAATGTATGTCACGATATGTTCTCGCAGTATACAATATTTGTGTCTTTGTGATATTGTATGGATTTTTTACCATAATGTGAGGCAAATGAATATTATTCACTATGAGAACATATCAGCACATGCACTAATTGTTAGTAAGTTAACTATTCAAAAATGTATCGTATCGTGGCTTCTTGTAACTAACAACTAGCGATAAATCCAATGAAAAAATTCTTACATCCAATCATATTTTCCTTATAACAATATTTATAAATAAGTAGAATGTCTATCAATGAGACCGGTTTGATTTGTTTTCAAGTTTATTTAATAAGATGACATGAAAGAGAAATTTTAAAAAATGAAGATCGCTTCAATCTTTTTATAGTTATTTTATGTGTACTTCACTTTTTTTGCATTTGCATACTAACATGCTTCTATTTGTTGCAATGTTGCCATGATGAATGCAATGTCTACATCAACAATGAACAATGTCTCAAATTCTTTAGTGGAAAAGATTCCAAGTGCATGATTACTCCCAAATATGAAACTATACATGACATGAATGGTGATACAATTTTCTAGCAAGGACATCCTATATAGCCCTAAGTTAGGCAAGGACCCCTACCTATCAATTTATTTTGTAACTACACAGACTCGTCACATTTTTTATGAATTAAATTCTATATTCGATGAGGTTTTTGTATAACTAACGGTAACTTCATTGGATTTTTGTGTATTTTTATGTCGTTAATTCATCGAAAATCCGACGACTCTTTGTCAATTAACTGAAAACCGGGGTAGAGGATAGTGTCGATTAACCAACCCTTAATCTGTCTCATTTTTGACGACATAACTGCTATATTCAACAAGGTTGTCGTACAACCAATGGTAACTTCTTCGAATTTTTTTGTATTCTTATGTCATTAAATCATCGAAAATCCGATGAATCTTTGTTGATTAACTGACCACTAGGGTGGATTATGTAGTCGATTAACTAACAATCCTAGAAATGTACATCGATTAATCAATGACATATTTGTTGTAGAATCGAAGGGTTATCGTTCGATTGACCTGTCGGTCATGCGACTAAATGTTGTCATATTTATGACTTGTTTTTTAGTTGGTCAGATATCCGATGTTTAAAATAGTCCATCTTGTCGGAGGTTCGATGGATTCCTATCAAAATTTGGGCAAATATCCCGTTGGATTATGGGTTCAAATTTACTTGTGTATGGATTTATTATGACATATGAGTTCCATGGATACAATGTTATTACATGCATTCCAAGACAATGAGACAGGGGATGGCACTCATATCACTAATACCTTCTTTGAAAGCCTTAAATTGGCTTCTGCCACCCTCTCTTTGGACATGGTCGGTCAAAGTATACATAATTGGGGACAACAATGTTACTATACAACTTGAAAGCAATGTATGGCATGTCAGACACATGTTTCTCAGTACTTTTGAGATAACTGACCATCATCTCCCTTAAATTTTGAGGAATCTTTTCACACAATCAACATTGAAAATGATCGATTTGATGAACATTAAACGACATTGTACATTTATATTTCCCAGTAATTGCAGGTTATTCAAAGATAAGGTACTTTCAAGTGATAATGTCTTTCCCAAAATCTGTGAAGAGGAAAATAAAATGTTGAAAATGTTGGGTGTTAAGTACATACCATATGATGCATGTATCGATGATTGTATTCTATATAGAGGCGAATATACAGACAAAGAGATATGTCCAAAATGTGGGAATGGAGGGTACAAACAAATAAAAAGGGATAAATCACATGGTCCTCCTCATAAGATATTGAGGAACATGCCTACAATCCCAAGGATTCAAAGGCTCTTTCGCTAAAAAGAGTTAGCTATGTTGTAGGGATGGCATGCCTCACACTGAAGTGAAGAATGAGTTATGTGAATCCCAACATATTCAATAGCCATGAAGAATATATAGGATACATGGCCTAATAAATTCAAGGATGAAGTATGGAGCATTCGATTGAGCGTAGCCATGGATGGTAATTACCCATTTTCTCTCCCAAACACTAGCTATTCTCTTTGGCCTATAGTGGTGATCAATAATAATACCCCCCCATGGTTGTCCGTGAAGAACGAAAATATTATGTTGACCAGTGAAGAATAAGTATGTTTACCTACAACCATTGACTAATGAATTGAAGGAATAATGAGAAATGATACATCTATATGATGTATCGAGATCCATCCCAACATAGAGGAGTTTTACATTGTATGGAATATATCCATACACCACGCATGATTATCTGGGTTTAGGAGTTTGGTCTGGTAAATATGTTGTTTGATTTTTTTTATATTAAAATTAATATTTCTTGGAATATCTAATTTTGTGCAACTATATTGATATTCAACACTAACATGTTCTATATACCATAACACTGCAGGTCTTGTAACAAAAGGTTATCATGGATGTAAATGTTGTGGACCTAAGGCTATGTAGTATAGAGACCTACAAGATCTAGTGTACGAATTCTTGAAGGTTTTCTTCCCAAAAAATACCCTTATAGAAGAGCAATATTTGCTTTCAATGGTAAAGTAGAGAGAACCCAAAGGTCTGAAATAACAACACTTACTGGTTAGCTTAGGGAATATGATAGAGAGAAGGAAAAGGTAATTGTAGAGGTTTTTGATTCAAATGGGGAACCTATGTTTGAAAAGTAAATCGGTATTTTATGAGCTCCCATATTGCGAGCATCTTAATATTTTCCACTTACTAGATCCCATGCATATATTTAAAAATGTTTCATATTCTTTGTGGTGGAACATATCATCCAAAAAAAGTGACAAGGTGGTTTAATTGTGAGAGAGATATTATTTCTTCAAATACTAAAAAGAAGCATTGGCCAAGATAAGAAAATAGAGGAGAGGTTGGCCCCTCTTTATCCTTTAATAAAGGAAATGTCCCATGGATTTTGAAGAATGATGATAATTATTTGGAAAATGAATTTATATTGGGTGTGAATGAACCTTCTTTATATGGGTTTACTCTATGAATTTGCTTCACTATAACCAAACATTTTTCGTTTTTGAAATCACATGTACATCTTAAAATTCGAAGGGTATGTATAATGTCAAAAAAAAATTTACTTTTTTATTTATATTATTTACCACACAAGTTAAAATGCAATTCACTTTTTTGTGTTCACTTTGTAGTGTCATTGTCCATTGCTTGTGCATGGGTGTGTGAACCACTACTTTGTCCCTGACCTACAACATGACATATATAAATAATATGCATTTGTACAGTGGATCACATCAAATGATATTTGCGTCGCTAGCATTCCATGTTGTTGTCAAGAGACAATTGAGATTGTTTGTATGTTTGAGAAGGAATTTTCATTGATTTTCATGGACTTGCAAGTTCATATTCTAATTCACCTAATAGATTAGGTTGAATTAGTCAGGGTGGTCTCATGTTGTTCAATGTTATTTTTAGAGAGGTACATGAAAAAATTTGAGGAATTTGTTCAACAAAGAAAAAAAAAAGAGGGGTCTATAGTAGAGGTGTACATAGTATATGAGTCATTCTATTATGCTAGTGAGTACATCAAGAAAATCAACCAAATGCCAGAATAAATGATTTGAGATGATGAAAATGATGAGGACAAAGGAAAGATGAGTTACTGCAAACAAATGAAAAAAAGCACATGATAAAGAGGAAGTCACTTACCTTTCGATATTCACATTTCCACATAGTAACTATTCATGACAAACTTCAAAATATATATGTGATCTCATATGTATTGTATGTGGTTTTGTTTCCATGAATACAATAGATAATTTAAAAATAAACGCCATCAAAAAATTCATTCTTTACAACGCAGAGGTAACAAAGCTGCGGGTCGCATTGTATGAAGAGAAGAGGAGGAAATGGGATATTGATAGAAAATAATTCAGATGGTTGAACGGTAGAAGCATGCCTTTTCTAGATCATTTAGAAGATAATATGCTGATGATCTATCCCAATAGTTGGGTTGTGGACCAAGTCAAAGAAAAATATGGTGCATCCATATGTTACCCGCCTGAAGAGGAGGATGCATTAAACATTGGGATCAGGTTCAACAACTCGATAATAATCTCTTTCTGTACATTTACAACATTATATTGCACCTTTGGATTATAACATATATGTTTAATATATTAATGGTTGGGTTAATAGACATATGACATTATCATGTGTTCATTTTTTTGTAGGTGCATTTGTTCCCATCTATGTGAGCATATGGAAATCATTTTCGCACTAAGGAGGATGATGATGGATGTCTTACACAAGACTGTGGAGTGGAAGTAGAGTTAAACCAATATATCCATTCTAGCCACCACGATGAAAATTTGATAGGAGGGAAGTTGGGTTATTTCGAAAAGATACAGGAGATCATTTAGGTGGACTTCTCTAATTTGTTATTTTTAGGTGCAAGTGGTGGGGCACATTCAACATAAATAATGTAAAGAAATATCATGATAGTGGGTTGATATGTATCAAATATAGAATGATTTAGGATGAAACTAAGGAGACTTAAGTTTTCCCAAAACACAACAACCAAGTTCTATTTTACCCGGATGTGTTGGATAGGGATTGGTGGTTCATATTAAGACACAACCCTAGATCTAAACATATTTTTGAGAACAACGATGATATCATGCCAACCAAGGAAGATAATGAAGGTGATGGCAACATAACCTGATATGAACATGTTTTATTTCATCATTTACATATTGAGATATCATTTTATTATTGTTATCTTATATTGTCTAATTACATTGTTTATTTTTCTTGCTATGACAATGGAAATGGAAAGTTGATTACTGGATGCAGTGTTTAAACAATTTGAGTTTGTTAACAACAAATATAATGCGAAACATGTTTCATGTCTATCAAGTAATTTGTGGTTGTATGGAAGGGTTGTATGTAATTACCCATAGTTGGAGATGGTCTTTCTTTCTTTCATTCCATTTAATTCATTGTAGTGTCATTTTTATCATTTAATTTATTGTATTTTTACAATTGGACCAAAATCAACCATTTAGATTGCAAATTATCATTGATGTTAATCATATTTATTGTTTATTGTAATTACACCAATAGGTTTTTATATCTTAAAATTTGGGGTGGAGTAGCGTCTATGGTTTCCCTAGATTGCACAAGGATGAGACAATTGTACTACCTAGATTGGTTTTATGGAAGTCGTTCCAAATTCAAAATAAACAATTATATATATATATATATATATNCTATTGGTGTTAACCAACCACAAGTTAAGTGGTTGTGCTAGTTTCTACTACTCTCATTTGAATAAAAATGTGGACATAATGAATATATTATACTTAGACACTTATATTTTATATTTTAGATACTAAGACACTTATATATCGTTAAGGAAGAAAAAACTTATGGAAAGAATGAAAGATGTATATATTTTAAAACTATGATATAATGCATTAAAATAACAAAGTTTTTTTTTAAATCCTGTATTTGGAATATGCTTATTCATATCTATATGTATTTGAAGTTTCATTGGTAATGGAGTTTCACATTGTTACTCAAAGTTTAAATCCTTAATACTTTACTAGATATCGTTATTAAAGTCTATTTTATATGTCAATTTAATACTTTGAAATAGTCACATAAGATGCAAAAGGTAGTTTTTGAGCTTATGATAAAAAAACTCACGATCCATGTGTCCATATTAAGAATCGAAACCTGCTAAATGTTCTCTTAAATGTTTATAATTTTCTAGACAACTCAACAATTTTGGGATTCATAGCAACAATTTTCTCATTTTTTATATTAATGTTCAAATTTCATAGTTCATCTAATATCTTTGTTATGTGTCCATAATCAAAATCAAAACCTACAACATGTTTTTTTAAATGTATAATGTATTAATTTTTTCGACAACTCAACAATATGTTTCTCACTTTCAATCAATGTTGAAATTTCACAATTCATCTAATATGTTAACTAGGTTTCATTTTCATTGATTATTATAAAACATAACTCTTAAAAGTAGCACAACCATTAAAAAATAGAGTAACACTTAAAAGTAACCATGACCATTAAAAAGTAAAATTTGAACTTACAACATCAAAAAGTCAGCATCCATATGTGCATATTACCTAATTTATGCACTTTTTAAGTTTTGCCATTTTAATTAATTTCACTTTTATTAAATTCTACTTAAACAATTTCAAAGAAATATGTCCCATATAAACGATGTTAATGAAAATTAAAAAATAAATTCCTAAATATATTTAATGTTTACAAAATTTAAATAATATATAAATTAGAGAAAGTGGGTCACCATTAAATTTCCATCTCATTATTGGGAAGGAGTTCAAAGCATAAAGAAAACAACTTGCTAACATAAATAAAGTAAGGTGGGGTGTGGTTGGGTAGAGGGAATGTTCTAAAGAAAACCATTGGCTAAGAACACATGGAGAAGGGAAACAATGGATTTTCTCATGGAGATAATCTATTATCTCCGTTTTTATGAATATATGCAATAAAAATGTGTACATCTATAAAAAATGGTGTTATATAATTTATAATATAAGTTCACAAAATTGTTTAGAGTAACAATTGTAACAATATGATAGTAACTACATTGTAAGCAATAATATATTATTGATGTTTTTTAATAAACACATATCACAATTTTTCCAAATATATATGCATGATTTGTTTTTGCAATTTAAAATATTGCATCTATAATACATCAATAATGGCCATCAATTCATGATCTTTGGGATAAAAGTATACAAAGAGTATATTTTTTATTAATTTGTTAAGTGAGAGTATAATTTGTTATATTATTAATTTTTATAATGTTATTTTAGGATTTCAAGTTTCCAAATAGTGCATGTTTCCAACTGTAATGTACCTTTTCAGGAGTAAAGGCACACTAGGCAAACAATTCAAAACACAGACTAGTCTGTTTCAAAATTGCTTCAAACACCACTAAGCATTTCCTATTCTCCCCAAAATTGGTACTAAGGTCAAATAAATCCTTTGGAAAACCTACAAAAACCTTAACAAACTCCCAACTTCAATAAATGCACATTCTTTGGGTTACATCACACTTGGTTAGACTCCTTTGAAAAAACCAAAGGCTTCAAGGCAATGGCCCCAGGATTTATGTGGAACCAGTGGATTTTGGTGCAGAAATGGAAGTGGATGATCTGATATAATCCCCAACCTTGTATAAAACTATGATAAATATGACTGGACTCAGTTTGACAAATTTTAGGAGCTAGAAGGAAAAAATACAATTTCAGGACTACACAACTAGTCACTTTCAAGGCGAACCCAAATAGTACCAAAGGGAAACTAATTATAGGTTTAAAGCTTGGAATGAGTTTGAATTGGTCCTAGATACTAGAAACAACTTTCATATTTTTTGAAATGCAAAAGTCAGTCTATTTCTTCGAAACGAGAAACTAGTCAAATTTAATTACAACTAGAATTCCAATTGTTGGCTATTCAATACTTCATTTAGATTAAAATGGACCTGAAACTTAAAGGAATACCTATGATAACACTCAATGAGAATGGCTGAATTCCGTCCTCAATGTATAGCTAAATAATAAACTAGCACAATGAATAGTACAAGTGTATCTCCTAGTTGGTAACTTATAGTCTCTGGAAACTTCTTGGATAAGCTACTTCAATGCATCAAATGCATTACATTAGACCACTAACCTCATCCAATGTGCCCACCTTGACTGAATTGGAGACTTGTAGCTTCATGAAATGTTTACCCAACTTTCTAGATTTTCCCACTTTAGTCTATTTTTCCTTGATTTTATGTTGCTTTCCTAATTTTCTTTGATTTTCCTTCCTTTCTTCCAATGTCCTACGTACTTTTCACTGACTTACTTTCTTTGTGTTTCTTTCTTCCAGTTTCCTTCTTTTGTAAATAAACTCAATAGACCCACCTAATCTCTAATGTGCCCTCCTGGGCCACCTAATAATTTACAACTCATCCAAACAATTAGTTATTTAATTAATTAATCAAACTATAGGTTACATTCTTTACCAAAGTCAAATTTAATTAACTAGATAATCATGGACCAAAATTAATCCCAATTTACTTTTAATTATTTTTTTCCTAGACTCATAAGGATTGAATGAGTTAGGGGGAAACTAGGGAGCCACCAAGTGTTGAATTTTTTTGAGAGTTGATCTTTTAATATTTAAGTGTGAAATTATTGAATACTTGAATGAACCATTCATACATATAATCATTCACACATAACATAACATGTACCCTAGGAAAACCCTCAGAACAATGAGAGTAAAAATCCCATCAAATATCCTCAATATAATAATGATAGATAACAAATAATATCTTTTACAATTGCAGATCGCTTTCGACACCCCAGGTGCAATATACGAGAGAATTCAAGCACCCTAGGTGTAATCACTAAGCAATAAAAAAGAGAGAAGAATTGGATGATCCAATTGTATGCTTGACATGCAATTTAACTTGCAAATATGGTATCATGCAAGAGGTAGAGAATCATTGCATGGTCGAAAGAATTCTCATGCAGAATATACCAAATGCCTGCATGTGGAGATTATTATGCACCTCAAACTCATCAACCATGTACCACACAATTACGCAATGCCTTTCTTTAACATTATAATATCCATGCTCTACTGACTTCGGGATGAAATCTCTATACAACTAGAATCTAGACCACTTATTTAGGATGCTAACTCAAGTGTCGTCATGCAAGTGTCGTAATTCAAGTATCGTAACCTAAGTGTCGTATTTTAGTTTAACTAAAGTGTCATCATGCAAAACACTTTTAGTTAACTAAAACTTCTTTATTAACACTTCAATTAATTGTCTTAGCTGAAATCATGCTTGATTGATTCACTGAAGTGATCAATTCAAGTTTTCCATAATTATTTTTGGCTCTAGGAAAAGATAAATATAATCTTGTTCAGAAATATGAAAATTATGGTCGTAAGACAAGCAAAGATCGCGACAAAAGAAGTTGTGACAAAAGAGGAGAAAAGCAAGTTGAAACGAGGAGTTCTACCTATTTTTGGTAAAGAGTTAGTTAGACTAATAGTATACTTTTGGAAATAAAGCATGATTGTAAATTAGGCCGATAGCACCTATTTTTAGATGTAACGAGATGTGTTCAATTATTAAGACGTGTCGATGTATAGTTGAGAATCATTTGACGGGTAAAACAAGAATTGTAAAAGCCTATAAATTTGATCCAAGATATGTGTGGACAACAGATGATGGAGAGTATATACTAGGGAAGAATAGAACATAATAGAGAAAGAATGATATAAAAGAGAAAAAGGAAGAAACCTAAGAGCATGAGATGATTAAGGAATTCATTTATTGTAAATAAGATCTAAAGAAGAGTTTGCAGGATGTGTGTGGAGACCAAAGGATTTCAATTATTAATCATGCCATATGAAGAGCGTCTTTGTGGTTTTTCCTAGATGGGTTTCCATGTTAAAATCGGTGTCTTTGTGTCTTTGATAACTATGTCTATGATTGAATGAATATCTGTCGTAAATGAATCTATTTAAGTGTGTCGAGCATATAAATAGTATGGAATGTTAGTGCATTTTTAATAACAGAGACTATATGCTATTTATGTATGTCGACGAATCAATATGTTATAATCTTTAATGATATATGTATGAAGACCAAAGGATATTACCTGGCTTTGGTCAAGTGACTGGATGGTGCTATGATTAAGAAATACCCTGACATAACTACGGAAACCTGGTTCTGGAAGTCCCAAAGATATATCCTCATCTACATTGCAACTATTACTGACGGAGTTATACTTTGTCAGGTCGATATCTTGGGCTTTGTTAACGAACAAGAGATATGAACCTGGATCGATAGGAAAGAACGCCAACAAATGGTTCTATTGTCAGGATCTAAATCATTGTGACGGGGATATGTTTTGGCACTCGACGAAACCAACAATTCAAGACTAGGTTGATTACAAAGCACAAGAGTTTTTGCAAGAAGAAAGTAAAGGATCACCACTAAACCCATCAGAATGGTTGGAAAGATACCTTTACACAGACATTCATGATATTTTCTTTAGTGAATTTCTCATTGTATTGCATGAATGGTTGTTGAAGCTAGCAACCTAGAAGAAACAAATTCAAGACGAAAAACCTACAAAGTGGAGTCCTCAGTTGATCCAACAATTGAAAAGATTTAGTAATCCTATATTTAGGGTTGTTGAATTCTAGGTTGATAGTATTATAGATGGGTATATCACATATATTGTTGTTGATACGATAAAATCATATAGTGAAACTGAAAGAGAGTTCTTTCAAGAAACTAGAGGTTGTTATCTAAAATATTTGAAGTTGTGGATAAAGATGTTGGTATGTGAAAAAGGGATCCTGAGAATGGAGTCTGACGGATAAATATTTGTGTGTGGGGAATCGGGTTAATGTCGTAAGAAATATTGTGAGAAGAATGGACGAGAATAAGTTGAGATGTTTCCTATTGATACTGAGTTCGAGCAAGAAGGTGGTCTCCTAAGAAGTGGAAGAATATTTCAGTTAGGAAAGAGAAGAAGGAATGTGACCAAGAGAGGAAGTTGCAACGTGACCAAAATAAGGGACTATGAATTGGAACCATATACCAATGGATAATATCGCAATGAAGAAGAGGAATATCAACTTATATTTTAGGAGTAAGAAGAAGAGGTACCGGATCCAGATCAATATTAGAGCATACTCGCGACCCCGTGTACATCTCCAGTGCTCGAGGTAAGATATAGAAACACATCGCCTAGTGGTTATGGTGATCATAATATCTATAATAGTGGAAATGACAGTCAAGGAATTCCCACTAGTGGAACCTTTAATTAAGTAATACCAAGATTAAACAGAATGACTGGAAATGATATAAAGTGGCCGATATTTAATGGGAATGGGTTATAGGAAACTGAGGAGAATTGGTTCCTGTGTGAAGTTGTATGGACAATGTGACAAGTCCAAGATGAGGCTATAAAAAGAGCCCAGATGATCACAACCCTTATAGGTGGTGCACTTGACTGGTATATGAAATTCTCTATGGTTCCAGCAGGGATCCCTCATAAATCATTAGATTAGATCTGGGAGAGATTGATAGAAGAGTTCAAGAAGCCTAATCTGAGTCACAATGCATTACAGAGTTAAAATAGATCAAGCAATTACTGATTGATTATTTGTGGGACTTTGACCAAATATTTAAAATTATGATGACTAAAGTGAGTTTTCAGATGTTAGATGTCCAACATAAACAATGGTTTATTTCAGTGATGCTACCACATATATGTGTTCCTTTGATGCAATAGACTATTGTATCCTAGAGTGAATCTCGTGAGCTTGATATGAAGTTGGAGGATTCACTGATCAGAGAAATCGGTGTGGAAATGATACAAATACAGTCGCAGCTTTCCAATATCACCTTACAAATACAGGAATCAAGAAAGGAAAATAAGTATAGAAGGAAATCTAGTGTACATGATGTATAAATGAAGGTATTCATAAAGACTCATGTCCAACATTCATGAATTATCATGCATCATGAGTACCAAATCTAATCAATACACATAGAATTCCATGGTATAGAATTTGTCAGACCAGAGGACATCGATTGGAAGAATGCTTATATTTACAAAAAATAGTAAGTACACCAGCCAACCCATATTGTAACTAGGTCACGACGAGAAATATTGCAGGGAATATCGGTTGATGCAAGAGAAAACAATCGACACAATCCTGATGAAAAATGATGAAAAGATGCAAGCTGAGCGAGCTCATGCACAACACCCTCAGACATAATACCCTCAACCCAAGGGAGGAAGTATTTTTAGAGTTCGAGGATAAGGAGGAGGATTTAGTCACGGAATGGGCCAAGTCATTTGTTATAATTGTGGACAACCTAGACATATTTCCAGAGATTGCATTAATCCTACATCAACATGTTCATATTGTAAAGAATTGGATCACAGTGTTGAAGAATGTCCACAGTTGAGTGTTGAGTGGTAGGATAGAAACATGGGAAACTAGAACCCACTTTAGAATGCTAATACAAACATTCAAAAGATTTATGTTGAACCAAGGGAACCTAATATTGTTGTTGTGACAACAGGAGGCGTTGTGACTGGAGGAGATCAAGAAGCACCATACTAACAATCAAGAGTGTGACCGACACAACAAAAGAAAATGTTATTTAATGTCTAGAAATAAAAGGAAGTATTCTTAGATGCTTGACATGATTTTGTCCATAGAAATCAAGTGTCAACTTCTACGGTTGTACTAAATGAAGGACCAATATTGGAAACGCCTCAAAGGTTTGAACAATTATTTCTTAAAGATTCCAACATAAAAGATTAATAAGTTGAAATAATTATTTAAAATTTGTTTAAAATTAATAGAATATAATGATTCTATGGCAAGATTAACATCTTTAGTTGAAGAACCTCAATTAGACATGCAACCACAAAACAGATTTAACCACATTGGGAAAATATTGAAAACTGATCGTGAGATAAGGATGAATGCCCATATAGATGATTATGACAAATTATGTTATTCTATACTTGGCATCAGATGTTACGATTCTCACTAGATAGACATGGGAAAGTATGGAAAATTCGAGACTAGTATGGTCTCCTGTTCAACTGAGACTGGCCAACTAGTTGAAAGTTCTGTCTATTAGTCGACCAACATAGGAAACTGTCGAGATAAAAGGACTTCAAAATTATGTAGATTTTGAGGTGATAGATATCATCGATGATATGAATCTGTATCCACCACTTTTGGGTATCGACTAGGCCATCAACAATAAAACTATTATCAATTTTAAGAAGAGGATATTAACATTTGAAGATGGAGAGCTAAGGGTCGTTGCTCCAATTGATCCTATGGAAGGCCAGAGGTATGTCGAGCAGGTAAATAGTGAAGGAAAATATGGATATCTAGATCATATATACAACATCACTTATGTGATGGATGCCAATGTTAATCCAACAGCCGATGGAAAAATCAGTTGGAGAAGCATTAGTTCTTACTCATCGAATTCAAGAGAAGCTCTAAAAAACTGAAAGAATCGACTACATGAAGTATCAATACAGAAATGTGCAAGAATTACAAAGTTTGTGCGATGGGTAGGTATTGAGGTATGTGATATACCTACCTATGAAGGTTTCCCTAACTTGGAATATTTTCTTATATAGTTTAAAGAGAAATTATTTGAACCCCATCACTTGTTATCCTTGTATTTTACATTGAAGACTACACTCGCAAGCTGGTGGGTTGTGCATAAGCAGTTTATTTCAGAATGGACTCAATGCCGAAGATTTCTATAAGTTTGATTTAGAGAGGAGGTTCTATACAATGGTCAGAAATATACATGATTGACTAGTCCTATCGAGCATATTGAGCATTGTCGCATTACATGGGAGACATCAGCGCAACACAAATGTGCCCACCAGTTTGTACACACCTTAGACATGATACCAAGATATTGGTATACATAGGTTGAGCTGCAACGAGGAACAGTTGATTTGGAAGAGCTAGCTTCCATTTTCACACATGCATTTGAATTTGTTGATGATAATACTTCAATTGATGTTGCTCCGCAAGTAATAAGGACTAAGATTTTTGAATATATTCCTGTGTCGATGACAAGTTTCTGTTAGAGCAGTGTGATATTCCGGCACTGGATGGAGTGCTATAATTTAACAAGTGAACATCATGATGATGATCCACACAACATAAGTATTCATGAGTATGAAGGTACTTGCATAGTGGAAGGGTTAGGTATATGAAGTGAAACGTTTCTGAAACCTTTGAAAATAAAGCAAGTAAATATTGGTTCTCCATAGAATTCAAAATTTGCTAATATCGCAGACTATTGGGATGATGAGACCATAGGAAATATTATAGACCTATTACACAAGTTACGGGGTTTGTTCCCCACTAAATTTTTAGAAATGAAGGGAATTGTTGGAGATCTTAGAGAAATGAAGATTCCTTTAAGGCCTGATGCAAAACCTATCAAACAATGACCATACATACTCAATCCAAGATACAAGTAAAAAATAAAGATAGAGTTAGACATAAAGTTAGATGCGGCCATTATTGAACCTATCGAGGAATCTGAAAGGATTAGTCCTATGGTAATGCAATATAAAAAAATTGGTGAAATATGTATCAGTGTCGACCTAAGCATGTTGAATGATGCATTCCTGCATGATCCATTTCCGACCCCATTTACATATGCATTATTGGAGAGTGTCAAAGGATAAGTAATATATCCATTTACTAATGGTTTTTCTGGTCACCATCAGATAAGGATTGTGAAGGAATATCGACACAAAACAACCCTTGTGACATAACGGGAATGCTTCCAGTATACGATAATTCCATTTGGACTCAAGAATTCTCTTTCTATTTTTCTAGAATAGTTGTAGTTTCTTTTAAGAACTTCATTCATAAATTTATTGAAGTATACTTTGATGACTTGATGGTATATAGGATAGTAAAAGATCACATTGAGAGTATCAGAATGATGCTTGAAGGGTGTAGATAGTTTCAGATCTCACTTAATTTGAAGAAGTGGATTTTGTGTGCCCCTTATGGAATATTGCTAATTCATGTGGTTTATTGTGAAGGAATATTGATGGATCATGCCAATATTGTGATTATTTTCAACCTACCACTACCCTCGAAAATCAAATAGTTGAGAACTACTTTGGGAAATATGGGGTATTATAGAAAAATTATCAGAGGATATGTAGAGGTTATATCCCATATGGAGAAATTGTTGAAGAAATATATCAAGTTTCAATGAAATGAGAAATGTCAAAAGAGTCTGGATGTCCTTAAAATTAAGATGGTTACAACACTTATATTGGTCTTCCGAACTGGAAAAAAGAATTTCATGTACATGTCGATGTGTTGTCTGTCGTGCTAGGCAGTGTACTTGCACATCCAAAAAAAGGTTCTATTGATCATTCCATCATATTTTCTAGTAGAAAATTGTTGATGACAGAAAAGAACTATACCACAACAGAAAGAAAAGGACTCGCTATGGTATACATAATTTTCGACATTATTTGATGGGAGGACACTTAAAGATGTATACAAACCATTTTGCATTGAAATATTTCGTTACTAAGCTAGTGTTGGGGGGGATTTGTCGTTGTCTTGTCCTATTCCAAGAGTTTGAATTTGAAATTATTATCAAGCTAGGTCGACTGAATTTAGGACCAGATCTGTTGAGGTGAGAGTGGAGAAGAGCCTGGTAATATCGATGATAGTCTGCCTAATGCACAACTGTTTACAATTGAGATGTTTGATGATCACTACAGATATATTGTCAATCTATTAACTACAAAATATGCACCAGAAGGATTCAGTACAACACAGAAGAAATAATTAGTTGTAAAAGATGCAAATTTCCAGTTGATCGTTGGACAATTATACAAGATGGGACCGGATGAAATTCTTCGTCATTGTGTCTTGAAACATGAGTGACCAATGGTATTGAATGAATCTCATGCTGGTGTCATAGGAGGCCATTATGAATCAAAATAAACAATGTGCAAGATATTACAAACAAGAATGTGGTGGCTTACTCTGCATGCAAATGCTAGAGATTATTGTTGCATATGTGATATTTGCCAAAAAATTGGGAAACCATCATCATGAGATGATATTCCGCTAGTACATGTGACTTTACACACATTTGAAAAATGGGTTGTTGATTTTGTGGGTCCTATTAATCCACTAGGAAAAATAATGAGTGCATGTTATATAATCACTGTGACAGACTACTTGACCAGATGGGATGAAGCAGTGCAAGTAAAGGATTGTACTGATGCGATTGTTGCAAGATTTATGTTCAACCATATAGTGACCCGATTTGGATGCCCAGATATTTTGATAAGTGATAAATGAACACATTTTGTGAATAAGTTGATTGACAAATTGACTGAGGAATTTCATATTATGCACCGAAAGAAAACACCATATCACCCAAAAGTGAATGTTGTTGTAGAAGCATTAAATAAGATCTTGGAGAACGCATTGAAAAAAATATGTAATGTACATAGGGATGATTGGGATCAGAAAATACTTGCAGTATTATGGGCTTATTGCACAACATGTAAAAAGTTGACAGGATAAAGTCCATTTAGATTGGCTTATGGACAAGAAGTTGTAGTGCCACTAGAATATATTGTACCCAATCTAAGGATAGCCATGATTACTGAGATGACTGATTTTGGTGTTGTAGAAGAAATATTGTTGCAACTGGTGTAGTTAGAAGAATATCACTTTGTCAAAGGATATCATAAGAATGTTGAGAAGGATTGACAGAAATCTTGGCACAACCGACATATTAAGTATAAGCGGTTTCATAATGGAGACTTTGTTCTTCTATATGACAGTAAACTTTTGAAGCAACTTGCACTAATACACAATATCAAAATTGCGACGGTTTTTCGTTGATATTTCCATGTTTTGTCGTCTCAATTGCGACAATAACGATCGCGATGTTTCGTGGAACTTATTTCATGGATATAATGACGAACTTTCTCAGCCGTCGATATAGAGATGAAAACTGGCTGCCACTTGTCTTCTATACGGTGGCCTTGAAATTGATTTTTTTTAATTCATTTTCTACATTCTGTTGCTCTATCGACAAATTTGTCATCCCTATAATGACGCAAATATGGCAAAAAACTGTCAGGTAAAATTTTGTTTCCACGCAAAACCATGGAACACTTTTGACGAACATTTGTCCCTCTAGCGACGAATGTTAGAATTTGAAAAAAAAATTATTCCATGCATTCATCAGTCGATCGACAAAGTTGTTGTCCCTATAACGAAGAAAATATGGCCAAAATATACCAGGAAAAATCTTGTTTCCATGCAAAACCATGGAACATGTTCGACGAAGGTTTGTCTCTCTATCGACGAATTCTGGAATTTGAACAGAAATTTCTTCCACGAAAAACCGTGAAAAATCAATCACTTTCGACAAAATATGTGAGTTGGATGGTAATTTTTCTACAAAACTTCATCTCTATAGCGACAATATTCCTGGAAATCCACCCCGGGTTTCCACGGTTTTGCAATACTAGCAACGAAAGTTCATCGATATTGAGATGAAACCTAGAGGTTTCAAAAAAAAAAAAAAAAAAATTGTGGAAAGGCACCTTCCTTTCTACGGTTTTGGATCTTCAATAAGTTCTTGTGAAAAAATACATAATATATTTTAAAGAAAAATAAATGGATAAAATATAACACAGGAAAGGTGATTTATAGAAAAAATATATATCGGGAAAGTACGATATGGGAAACAACATATTGAAGTAAAAGGGAAAAAATAAATGGGAAGTTTAGGGGGGAGGTCAAAAAGTGTTAACTAACTCTAAAAAATAAGGCATAATGATTTAAAAAGTGCCCAAAAGTACCCAAAGTGTCCCTAAGCACCCTAATTATTTCCTCAAAAATTGTTTTCCCATTAGGATACACAAATTCATAATAATTGGCTAAAATACATAATTAGAGGCTAAAGTGGCACCTCTTAGAGACGATTCTATGACAAGGTATGAGGGTACATATATAAAAATACCATCGATAAAATACGTTGTTAGCACCACATGGATCATATATACATTAATTAAATGATATTCTAGGCACCACTAAGAGCTGATTTCTATGATGAACAAACCTAAGAATAATATTTACAAGTATACAAATCAGAAAATTTAGTTTGGAAAGATAGATGAACAATTAGGGTTTGAAAAATTAAATTTTTTAACCTAGGGTTTCATCATGCTGAAATTATAGGAAGAAGGTCCAAAAAAAGCCTAATTTCTTCTACGTTATTTTTCTTCTATTTTTCTACATTACTAAGAAGCATCTTTGTTTTATGTAGAAGGTTGTCTCCTAGTTTGGATGAGAGTATAAAAGTAGTTATTTACTATTGGTTGTATCTCTTGTATCTTAATAGAATGAAATATAATTTAAGGATAAAGACAAACACATTAGGGATAAACAACGCGTCAAAACCCTTACCTTATCATTGTCCTTTCGCCAGATCCATTTACCCATACAACTTGATAAGAGTTGTCCACGAGATGCATTTCCATCACCAAGACCTGCATAAATCTTCAAAGACAGAATTTGTATAGGAGTAATAATATATAAGCAAATAAATAGACATTTAAATCCTACTACAAAGTCCTATAGAAATCAATGAACTGTGAAATGTTAAATTTATTAACAATTTTTAAGAAATAGACATGCATTTCAAAATTTACAACCATCTTTAATACATAGTAATAAAAGAATATTTATACCTTGTTGAGCTCCTCTCTGTTTCAAGAATAGTTTTATATTCCCTACTAAACAGGGCCAACCATGTGAAGGTGGAAGATCATATGGCCCCTCCTCCCCTCACATCGCTCTCAAATCCCCATACCCAATAAATGATGTTGTTTACATAGGAAACATTTAAACATTCATACATAACTAGGCTAGTCATCAAAACATATAAACATAAAAACATTGAAGCATAATGAGGTAATTCATATAAACAATGTTTTAGACTAACAACATCGATATAGATCCAAATACAAGTCATGAATTTATACATATACTTTTTCTTTGATTTCATTTCTTTTGCATTGTAATAATGAACGATAATTGGCATATTATCATCATCATTTGGTGGAATAGCTACAAATCCATGTCCTGCTAGTGTTTGTGTTTCCATGTCCTCATGTATCATACTTATTGTATGCTGTTGAGTAGGGCGTGGAGGCAATTCTGAAGGGGCGTGAACTGCAACAACAAAAATGGCCATATCAATACGTTGAAATATTAATGAAATTAATAGTTCATCATTTTGATTAAAATCACAATATTGATCTTTACCTGCATGTGTAGCTATGATAGCTGGTGTGCTAACTGTTTCTCTACTTGCTAATTCCTCTTGCGGTTCACCCTCCTGAGCTTCACGGTCTTCCATCGAAAGAAGAAAATTTATAAGTATACGTCAAGAAATAAATATATATAATCACAATATATATTTCTATTTCCAAAGCACCCATACTAGAATGGCCACTTTGCTCCCCACTATCATGGGACATGCACACCCCAACATCAGCTAGTATATGCAAAGTACCTTTGGATTCAATGTTGCGGTTGCACTGTTGCTTAAAAGAAAACATAAATATTTATTTATGGGTGATATAATAAAAATTGAATAGACTTTAATAGTATAATGTAATGATGTTCTTATTCATTTTATTTACCTGCATCTACGTCACTGGGGAGATTGGATTCTGCCCCAAGATTTTTTGATATTCACTGACACTTTTATAACCATACTTGAAACCAAGCTTTAGGTCTTCCTCGGTGGTAGCATCTTGGAACATATTTCCTTGCAATGCATAACACATATAAAATTTCCTCTATCAAAAATAGATATTTGTTCGCTACTTTCAAATAAATATTCCCCGCAATTAATCATTTAATTCTTACAATTCGGGCTCTTAGTTTTCTATAGCCACCCTGGCCCAGTCTATGTTTACCGTTCTTTTCCACTCTATCCTTGGTTGCTTTGGAGGTGTCCGGTAGCCCATATATGAAAATTCTGAAAAATGTTAGATATTAGAATTCTTGCTTAAAACAAAAAAGAAAAAAAACAAATGGCCATATTTCACTAAAAAGATGATATGTGTTGTACCTTGATTTTCCAAGCTATGGTTAGTTTCCTTGTCTTTTTAGCAAGTTCTCCTTTGCATCCTCTATGAGTGCATTCCACTCTTTCTTCGAAACCATGGGAGGGCGCTCATGCTTGAGTTCAAGTTGCAATTTATCCCTATATTGGGCCCTAGTATATTTTAAATTCTCGACGGCTAACTTTGCAACCACTTTCTTGTTGAATGTATTGCCGAACAAGTTTACCATGTGGTCTATCAATACATCTCTCTTTGCACTATCTTGGCTATTCCACTGTGTGCGAATGGTGGGGCCAAATAGCTCCAATGCTTTGTCATTCAAATTCCTGTAGAAAACATTGTTTCCTACAGAAACGTGTAATCCATTAATTTATAATAATTTCAGCGTATGTACATTTCAATTTCATGATTAAAATGAATAAATTAATTAATAAATACCTGCAATCTTTTGAATCTTGATCGGAACACAAGAGGCATCCACCATAAAGGTGATATCTAGTATTCTGGTGCTTTTAACTCGTGCTACTCTAGGAAACGTTTCCTGGTCATCTATAGTAGGTTCATCTCTGGATTCATGTAGAGTCCTAGGCTTTGTCTCATCACGTTATGGCATGTCATGCTGATCAAAATCAGTTCCCTCATCAATGGATTCGAGGCCAACAGGAGGAGTGTCAAAGCACCTCATTGGTACATTGCTTTGTCTACGTTGTTGTTGCATTGGAGAATCACTGCTACCTATACCTGTCTCGGTAGTTTCTCTACTCAGGCGTTGTAAAAACTCCTGCAAACGAAAAAATTTACCTTATCAAATCACTTGGAAAAATAAAAACATAATATGAAATATGAAATCATGTCATAGCTTAAAAAAATATGTGAACATGCCACTTACCCCATAATATTTTATTTGTTCTTTCAGCTCTTCAATCCTTTCCCTGATCTCCTGTGTCGTGGGCCTTATGCAAGCCAAGGAAATCATTTCTATGTTTTCCTTTTTCAAGGCCTTCTTTATAGTATCCAGAGGGTCTATGGAATATTAAATTTCATTCTTAAGCTCCTCATCACCCAGATCAAGTGCACTGGACTAAATTCATCAAATAATAAAATTAAGAAAATAATTTTAACATCATTCAAACATTGTTATTGTAATGAAATTTAGTTACTATTAAGAACTAACACTTACCTGATGTGGTTTTGTGGCCGATGAATTCTCACGGTCACCCCCTACTGATCTACTTCTAGTGGGTGATTGTCTGTGGTCACTCTGGACCGTGGAAGCAGCAGGTGCCTTTCCATGGTCCCCACCCTGAAACGATAAATCAATCAATAATTCACCATAAGCACAAAAAAATGTGAATGTCAACAGTGGAAATCGAATGGTAACAGAAAAAATCGAAACATTTAGTTATTATATTTAACACTTACCTAACGGGGCACAAAGTGTGACCTTCCATGGTCACCCTGGACCATGGAAGCAGTAGGTGCTTTTCCATCAGCGCCACCCTGACATAATAAATCAAAAATAAACGTTATGAAAGTAATTGTAACATAATAAAAAGTGAGATATTGCAATAATATTTATTTTTAGCTCAGAAGTAGAGGACACGCGTTTTGTTCCATGATGGACATGGGTAGACCCCTGCCAGAGTGTAATAAGCATGTTGTCACATGGAAATATTTTGGGGTTGGAGTTTCTAGTTATTGTAGTCATATTTAGTTACTATATTTAGTTGATTCAATAATTGTAAGATCAACAAAAATGAGATATTGCAATAATATTTACTTTTACCTTCGATGGAGAAGATACATTTTCTGCTCCATGGTGATGAGAAGACCCCTGCCACAGTTTAATAAGCATGTTATCATATGGAAATATTCACAATAAGCATGAAAAAAGTGAATGGTAACAAAAAAATATCAACATTTAGCTATTATATTTAACACTTACCTTATGGGGCACAGAGTGTGACCTTCCACGGTCACCCTGGACCATGGAAGTAGAGGACACGCGTTCTGTTCCATGACGACCATGGGCAGACCCCTGCCACAGTGTAATAATCATGTTGTCACATGGAAATATTTTGGGGTTGGATTTTCTAGTTATTGTAGTCATATTTAGTTACTATATTTAGTTGATTCAATAATTGTAACATAAACAAAAATGAGATAGTGTAATAATATTTACTTTTATCTCCGAAGGAGGAGATACATGTTCTGCTCCATGGGGATGAGCAGACCCCTGCCACAATGTAATAAGCATGTTATCATATGGAAATATTCACAATAAGCGAATGTCAATGGTGGAAATAGAATGTTAACAAAAAAATTGAAACATTTAGTTATTGCAGTCATGTTTAGTTACTATATTTAGCATTTCCCTGATGAGGCATAGTGTGTGACCTTCCATGGTTACCCTGGACCATGGAAGCCACATCTATTCGATTTAATTTGTAATCGATCAACAACTCTTCACCTGCAAGTATTGTTTTTATTGCACATACAAATATACTATGTTCTTCACGTCCCTCAAATTCGCAATTCGGTTGCTTAGTTGTTATCATTGGCCATGTACTATTTATAAATCTAACAATGTTTCCGGATGCTTTTGGTCTCCCATCAATATACATAATCGCCCCTTTGTTTTATTGTTTTCTGCTAGTTGTATATAATTTGAGGCAACTCCGTATCTCCTCATACTTCAAGTATATTGGACCAAGATCAACCAGTTATTGTATCTGTATAATGGTCCAACATACTCCATCAATTCAGTTATAGTGCCATAGCTGACCTTTATGCCATCTATGGAAAATAGCCCCAATCGATGTAAGGACGAAGGAGAAATGCGATACATCCTCCCATTGATGAAGAAATCTATGTCCACTTGAGGTAGATTATTAGGTACCCATCATTGCACTAAATGTCTATACCTCAAGGGAAAATCAATGTCAGCTATGCTCTCAACATCATAATTACATGACCCTTCGTTGGCAATAGAATATTGCATGCGTCTATAAAATCTTTTCCTTAGCTTTTCAGATCTAGTTGATATAGAACCGGTAGATCTAGCACAACACATATCACTTTCAACCTCTCCTAGTGTATCTTCACCATCACTCGAGGAAGATAGATCTGATAGATACCTATTTGGTGGTACCTACACTCGATAAAACAAGAATATAAGCTACCAAGCGAATATAATTTAGCATGCAAATATATTTACTTGTAATGTTTTAATATCAGAAGTTTTTTATTCCCAAAAACTTTACTAAAAGCTATTTTTCTCTCAAAGGTGTAATTTCTTTTAGAGTTATTTATATTTGAATTATTTTTCAATATAAGACGCTATTTGATTTGGTTTGGAATTTGTTCACAACACAGATATAGAAGTGTCTTTCTTGGGCCACTTGACTAGTTAATGCATGCAAAGAGGTATGGGGTTCCTCCTCATATAGATCATGTTGGGGATTCAATTTGGAACGGGAGGTGGTCATATTTCTTCATTCATGGATTTCCCACCGAAACTTGGCGATGTTATTCTAACACTCCCTCTTCCACAGTGGCTTGATATGCAAGTTTCCTCGTGCAACGGTACTCCCTCTCTAACTATGTGCCTGATTTTTTTAAAATAGGATAACATTGTGAAATGTCACCAAATTTAGACTATTTATAGGTAGCCTTGAGTGGTTTTTCACATGGACGTGGATAGGGTGATGTTGGATCCATGTGTAAATTGAACCCAAGAGATAGAACAATTACACTCATGAAATTGTTAATCAATCATGCAAAATTTACACTAAAGGAGACTGAAATTGAAGCATTACACTGATTTGTATTCAATAAGTGTAAAATATCCAACCTTATGAATTAATAGGCTTCTAAAATATATCATTACATGAGAGAATATAATGCATAAAAATTCCATTCGAAATAGTCAAAAAGTAGTCTTACTAAATCTAGTCAAATCCCGAATAGTTGCATAAAGCAATTTCCAAATCTATGAAGATGCTCACGAATTTGATAATTCAAGTGGGAAATATAAAGAAGGATGGAAAGACAAATCATACATTCTTTTATTTGGAGAAAAGGAAGGAGGAGGATGTGGGCAAAAAACAAGTCAACTACACCTAGTCTAGCTTTTCCTTTTGCCTTAAATCAGATAAAACAAGGCAACTTTTCAGAAAAAATAGATATGCTCTTTGGAGGATCTGGGAAAAAGAAGACATGCTAAATTGGGTTTCCAGGATGTTTCCCAAGTGCTCCATGACTCATTTTTAGCATGTGTTTACTTCTAGTACTTGTAGAAGGCAACTAGCATAGAATGGCATCTAGGAAACTAGGTAATAAGACAAAAATAATTAAAATTAATGTCTAAGGTAGGAAACTATGGGTTGATTATTCTAACACCCCCCCTTAAGCCTGACTTTATGAGTAAATATCAGAAAACTATAGGGCCTAGAAACAAGGCTTAGTCACCCTTTACATACTGCTTGTCCATACAACCAAGGAAAGAGGAAAAAACCTAGTGGGAAAATCCTCCCTTAAACATGGACAGGGAAAACAAAATTTTGGAAATCTTGTCATAAATCATGCTTCATAGCATGATCAGCAATTCCCAGCAGTGATTTGAGATTGCTGAAGGTCTTCTCACAAAAAACTTTGGTGAAGATGTCTGCTACTTGTTATGAAGATGCATAGAAGAGTAGATCAATGGTGCCATCATGAACAAGCTGTCTGATGTAATGCATATGGATCTCAATGTGCTTGGTTCGCTATCTCTGAATTGGATCATTGCAGATTCGAATGGTGCTTTGATTATCACAGTAGATAATAGTTGAAAACTCTGATTTGGAAGCACGTTATCCAAGTAGCCCCTACAACCACAAACATTGAGTTGCTGCATTTACAAATCCTTTATACTCTGCTTCTGTAGATGAGAGTGCTATGGCACTCTGCTTCTTTCTTGACCAGCTGATTGGTCCTTCTGCAAGCATGAACACATATCCTGATGTAGACTTTCGATCTGTGTTGTCACCTACCCAATCACTGTCAGTAAACCCAATCAAATCAAGATCAGAGTTTGCTTTGTAGAAGATCCCATGAGTTCTTGTTCCTTAAACAAAGTTTAGGATCCTTTTGGATTCTCTCCAGTGGATCTCATGAGGCTGATCCATGTATCTCTAAGACACACTAATTGCATAAGATAGATCAGGTCGAGTGTGTGTAAGATAAATCAAACACCCAGTCAACTTCCTATACATTGTATTATTTACCATAGGAGAAGAACATGCTTCTTCAAGCTTAACTCCTGAAAGGAAGGGAGTCTTGCTTGGCTTTCAATATGTTGGAGGAGCTAGTCAGTAAGACGACTAGAATGATAAAATGACTAAGTCTATCAGCCGACTAATTAGAGATTAGGTCGGCCACATAGGGTCGTGTCGGTTAACCGAAATGACAGGTAGTTATTTGTAACTATTTTGTCAATCAGATATATTAGGCTGTTGAGCCAGATAAGAACTCAGTTCAATTCTTTATATTGTATGAACCCTTTCACAATAATATAATATGTTACTCTACCTATGTTCTTGTCTCTTGTCTCTGTTGTATTTGTATGCTTTTAATGTGTATTATTGGTAACCCTATGTGATCTGTGAGATTACAACACAATCTTCCATGTTGAACTTGTTCAGCAAATCCAGAGCATACTTGGACTGATGTACTTTGATTCCATGTTGGAATTGAGTAATTTTGAGACCCAAGAATTGGCTCAACAATCCCAAATCTGTCATAGAAAATGCATGGTTCATTGCATCCTTCAAGGAGGCAATATCTTTCTTTGAACTTCCTATAATCAGAAGGTCATCCATATACAAGACAATAATCATCAATGAACCATGAATCATCTTCAAATATACATTAGGATCAGACTTGCATCGAACAAAACTCCATGATAGCAAAAATCTATCAATCTTGGCATACCAAGCGCTGGGGACTTGCTTGAGCCCATACAATGATTTCTTTAACCTGCAAACTAAATATGGATTAGAAACAAACCCTTCAGGTTGCTGCATGTAAATCTCTTCAGTGAGATCTCCATTTAGGAAATCACACTTCACATCCATGTGATGTACCTCCCACTGCTTCGAAGTTGCAATGGCTAAAGGTAGCCTTATGGAGTCCATCTTTGCCACTAGTGAAAAGGTTTCATTATAGTCAATACCATGTACTTATGAGTAGCCCTTTCCTACCAATATTTCCTTATATTTCAAAGGTGAAGCATCAGCAGCAAACTTAGTCTTGAAAACCCACTTACATTGAACTAGCTTCCTCCCTGGGGGAAGATCAACTAGTTCACAAGTGTTGTTCTTCTGGAGCGAGATGAATTATTATTTCATGGATGTTTTCCATATTGGATCATCTGCTGCATATTCATATGTATGTGGATGTGATTCAACCATCAGATAGCACTTCTCAGCAAATAAAGGATCTTTCACACAAAGGGCACTCTCAAATTGAGATCTAGTCCTCCTAGTGTCAGTAGGATTTCCAGCTAGTTCCCCAGCTGCATGAATGGTCTTTGCTGCCCATTTTGGTCTTTTAGGACTGTGAGGATCTACAATAAAATCATAGTTATCAGACATATCATAATCAACAAACTCATTAGTCTCTCCACTTACAATCAATGGATCTGGTGGTGAAGAAGACTCTCCAAGTTCAATTGCTACTAAAGGCTCTTCTTGGAAATGAAAACTTCTTTCAATGAGAGCTTTGTTAGTGCTCAAGTTGATCAGCTTGTACCATTTTAAACCTTTAGAATACCCAACAAATAGGCACTCTTGGCTTTGGGTCTGTAAATCCTTCCTCTTTTTAGTTGGAATTCTAGCCCAAGCCTTTGAGCCAAAAATCCTGAAATGGGTCACATATGGCTTATGCCCAATCCAAGCTTCAAAAGGAGTCATACCATAAAGCTTCTTATAAGGCACCCTATTCTGTATGTAGCATGCACAGTTTATAGCCTCGGACCAAAACTTTGGTGGCAAAGTCTTAGCCTCCGTCATGCAGGTTTCCATCTCCTTCAGTGATATGTTCTTTCTCTCAGCAACACCATTTTGTTGTGGTGTGTAAGGGATTGAATGTTGCATATGAATACCTACATCTTTACAATACTGAATGAAATCAGACCTGACATACTCACCACCATTTTTTAGATATGAGGATCTTGAGTTTCCTCCCAAGCTGGTTTTCAACCAAGGCTCTAAAGACTTTGAAGAGGTCAAAAACTTCAGACTTATTCTTTAGGAAGTAAACCCAACAATACCTGGAAAATTCATCTATGAAGGTTAGTGCATATTTGGCTTGACTCATGTACATATGAGGGAATGGACCAGCAATGTCACTGTGGATCAGCTCAAGAGGTGCAGAGGTTCTCTCATGACTAGCTTTCTCATACTTGTGCTCTGGGTGTTTTCCTAAGATACAACCTTGACAGACTCCCTTAGAAAACTTGATCTTTGGTAACCCTATGACCATATATTTTTCACTCAAATCAGAAAGATACTTGTATTTAATATGGCCAAATATTTCATGCCAAATCTTGCTTTCTTCATTAGCATGAATCAGAAGAGAAGAGGGGTTCGAGTAGGGTAGAAAATGGGAAAACTTGTACACCTTTGAAGTGTGATCTACAACACCTTTTTCTATGACTTTACCATTCGAAATATCAGTGATTTCAACATCATTAGGGAAGAATATGGCCTTCTTTGGAGACCCAATATGAGTCATCTGATACACTAACAAGAGATTAGAGGCAAGACTTGGAACATACAACACATTATTGAACTTACCTTGGTCAAGATCAAACCTTCCCTTCCCCAAACTGTTAGTGAGAGAGTCATCTCCCAAAAGTATTGGTGGACCTTTCGACATGTCAAGAGAGGAGAATATCTCTTTTGTCGAAACCATATGTCTAGAAGCTCCAGAGTCTATGATGAAGCTAGGTGAGCTTTATGTGCCAGCAACCAAGGCATGTACTCTCTCTCTGTCCTATGAATTTGATTCTCCTTCCCTCTTCTTTGAGCAATCAGGAAGGGAGATGTTATTATTCTCCAGGAGTTGGTTCAACATGTCAATTTACTTTTTCATACAAGAGCTCTCAGGATGATAGCCCTTACTGCAGTATGTGCACTTGTTCATTTCTCCTTTGTTCTTCTTCTTCTAGGAGTTCTTCTTGGAACCTTGGGGCTCCTATTGAGACTTGTTCTTTTCTCTCTTTTGCTCAGGTGGCTTTTTATCTTTTTTCTTGATTTTTGAATCCACCTTTGAATCTCCAGCAACCAAATATTGGTCTTTGGAAGGTTTGATGGTGCCCATCATCACCAATTTATCTTGTTCCTGTGTGAGGGATTCCATGAACTCTCCAAGCTTAGGAATCTTCCAAGCTCGAGCTGTCAACTTGGTGGCATGGAAGGTTGAAACAAACACTGAATATTCAGGACCAAGCTTAGAAATTATGGCCAAAAATATTTGCTCTTCCTTCTTTTCGATCCCACACTGTTTCAACTGCAAAACAAGGTCCTTAAACTTAGAAAAGTAGAGTTGCAATTACTCGAAGCTACTGGGACTCAAAGAGATCAGCTCATTCTCGATCTGATGCCCTCTCATCTCATGTGATGAATCCAAAAATTTCTTCTAGATTCTCCCACACTTCATTAGGTGATGTCAATCCATCAAGATGGAAGAGGAGGTCTCTTGAAATGCTTAAACACAAAAGACCATAGGCCTCATGCCTCCTGTTGTGCCATCTAATTTTCTCTGCAGCTGCAATGGGCTCTCCCTCTATTTCCATAGTCACCCTATAGATACCTTTCTCTCTTAACAATATCTCCATCTCATCTTTCCACTCAAATAAATTGAATGGAGTCAAGATGATCTTCTAAGATAGGTCCATAGCTCAGAAACTGTGGCCTCCAGTCAACAAAATGCGCTCCTAGTCAAGATGTTGAAGCTGCAATAGCAATAAGGAAGGAAATAAATTGATATACAAAGGCTCTGATACCATGTGGAAATTGAACCCAAGAGATAGAACAATTACAATCACAAAATTGTTAATCAATCATGCAAAATTTACACCAAAGGAGACTGAAATTGGAGCATAACACTGATCTGTATCCAATAAGTGTACAATAGCCAACCTTGTGAAGTAATAGGCTTCTAAAATATATAATTACATGAGAGAATGGAATGCATAAAGATGCCATTTGAAATATTAAAAAATTAGGCTTACTAATCTATTCAAATCCCCCATAGGTGCATAAAGCAATTTCCAAATCTATGAAGATGCTCACAAATTTGCTAAGTCAAGTGGGAAAGATAAAGAGGGATGGAAAGACAAATCATACATGCTTTTATTTGGAGAAAATGAAGGAGAATGATGTGGGAAAAAAACAAGTCAACTACACCTAGTCTAGCTTTTCCTTTTGCCTTAAATCAGATAAAACAAGGCATCTTTTCAGAAAAAAGTAGATATGCGCTTTGGAGGATCTAGAATAAAGCAGACATGCTAAATTAGGTTTCCAGGATGTTTCCCAAGTGCTCCATGACTCAGTTTTAGCATGTGTTGACTTCTAGGACTTGTAGAAGGAAACTAGCATAGAATGGAATCTAGGAAACTAGGTAATAAGACAAAAATAATTAAAATTAATGTATAAGGTAGGTACCTATGGGTTGATTATTCTAAAAATCTGGAATCGTCTTGTCACAACCCTGAATCATCTTACACTACCCAAGACCATTTTCTTACCATTGCTACAGTGTTCTGCAACAGGGAAATCCCAAATTTGTTTGGTCGTGATGGTATGGTTCAAGCCTGTCTTTATCAAACGGGCGATGGATGGGTTCAAGACTGGAATTTGATGGGAAAAAATTCCGTCATGGGTCATTTTGCACCTCAAATACGATCTATATTTTGTATAAATCCTCAAAAAATATGAAGTAAAAAGTCAAAACCATAGTAGCAATATTCGAGTACGGATTCAAATACGATACAGAAAAAATACGTAACAAAAAAATAAAGTACGACTAAAATAATGGAATAGGCATCTATAAATACAAAAACATGCAATTTTAATTTTAAAAAAAAAAGATTATACGATCATCATTCCAAAGTGTAACATGTCATTCATTATTCATTATGAACTAACACAAGTAGTAACTAAGTATTGATTTCTTGTGACAATGGATAATACCTACAACTGTCCTTTCTCTATAGTTTCAACCTCAAATCCAAGAGAAACAACAGGAAAAGGTATAGTATATGGAAAAGAATCTCTAGTTTCTATCCGAGATAAGTAAGGGCTCATTGGACACCATAAAAAGTCTATGTTATTCAAATCCTTATCACTTCAATGGGAGATTTGCACTAATGACAACCCAACAATATCTAAGGCTTTATAAATAGCTAAGTTACATATCCAGGTTGAGATAATGATGGGTAACCTCTCATCTCCATCCTCTTGGGAATCATTGTTGGCAATGTGGCAGATGAATGTGTTGCCATTGATGTCAATATATGAATGGATAATTGGTGACATTTGGTGAACTGATGATTATGGATAGACATATCCTAGAGATGTTCATTAATGACAAAATAACTATTGATGGGCATAGTCATGTATGATAAAGTTGGAAAAAAGACTAAGTGGTGAAAAATTGTCATAAAGCAATAGTCTTATGAAAATTCCCACCATATTTCATAAGAAGGAGAAAATTCCTTCCATGGCATGTCATCCCATATTTGGTTGAAGTATCTATCCAACCATGGCACCAGTTCTCAGAACAACTCTTTGAGGAAGAAGATACAAGCCTCTTAAAAGAAGTTTTTTTGGTCAAATTAGACAAGTTTCTCTAGGAGAATGCTCGCCATAATTTGTGGGTTGAAATAAATGCTCGCACCATATGGGAATCCTATAGGTGGTTGTGTTTTCTAACTGAACATGTTCTTACTTTGACCTGAAAGTACCTGAGGAAAAAATTATGGATCTGCCAAAATAGGGTCTTAAGCAGCTTTTACATCATACTTCATTAAAATGTCTGCCGAGGAGAGAGAAAGTAGTTCCAGAGGATGAAACTGGTTTTAATGGATTCATCTGGTTGTCCCCCATCCATTGGATGTCTTACACTCCAAGTTTGATGAAAAGTTGAAATCACCTTTGAGATCTTGGGTTTAAAGAAATTGACTAAGTGTCAAATCACAAGGTTGAACAGGCATTTGGAAATGATTGCCAAAGCCTGTCTGAGTGATGATAAATTCATCAGAAGGTATAGGCATGTTCTTTAATGAACTAGCTATCCATCCATGTTCTTATCTTTTCTTATGGTGACCACATGAGAAAAATATTAGCCTGCCAAAAGCGGTAAAAAAATTAGCTTGCATATCCAAAAATATGAAAACTTGACCGAGTGTTGAAAACAAGAGGTTGAGAACCCACTTGGAAATGCACGCTAGAGTTAGCTCTTTAACTGATAAATTCATCATATGTTATGGGCCCATTCTTTGATGATCTGGGCATCCACTCATGATCTCAGTTTCCCTCTGGGTGTTCTCACATGTGAGACATGAGCCTGCTAAAATTCCTCCTGGAACAGTAATGACTAGGGTCTGAAAAAATTCACTAAGTGTTGAATTGAGCAGTTTGAAAGACCATTTTAAAGTGACTGCCAGAGACTGTGTGTTTGTCAGTAAGGTTTTAAGGTGACATGGTCTTGTTCCTAGTTGAGGTGGATACCTAGCCATACCCTCAATTTGTTTAAAGATGGTCAAGAAGTGAAAAATATAAGTCTACCAAAAGTTAGAAAAGTATGTCTGTACAGTCTTGGTGAAATAAAAGAGTAAGCTCCATGAAATTAATAAACATAAATTTATAAAGGGAATTATCCATGTGTTGAGAAGGATTTAAGGATAGTATTTTGGAAGATATGACATGATCAAAATTACACAGCATATATTTAAGGAATAAATGCACGCAGAGGGTTTAATGAAGACACATGCAGGTTACAATATTCTTGATAACCTTCAGACTCTTTGAGATATGCCAAACAAAGGCGACCACACTAACTACCATGGTATATGCCAAACAGAGGAAAAAATATATAAGTGTCGTTGAAAAATAATACTTGTGTCAAATGTGTCTTTAAAGAAGAAAGAGGTATGAGGGTCAATTTACTGGAGTCAATTCAAATTATAGCCCACGAGTCCCAGGGAACTATACATTGTTCCAAAATCCAAACTAGTAAATGGGAAAATCTTGCAAAGTGTGTTGTAATTCAGGTAAAAGTGAGCATAAAAATAAAGTAAAATGCTTCTTTAAAGGAGAAATAGGTCTTAGGTTGAATTGTACCCAATGATTATAATTCCAGCTCCTATGGCACTCTACAAAATGTTTTAGACCCATAATAGAAAAAAATCACAAAAGCTTGAAAAGTGTGCCATAATCCATGTAAAACTGACAATCAAAGCAAAATTAAATCTGTCTTTAAAGGAGAAAGAGGTATCACGTTCAAGTTTCGACAGAATCAGTTCAAATTATAGTTCATAGAGGACTCTGTTCTAGAACATTAAATAGAATAATATTACACAAGCTTGCACTCTATAGAATGTTTCAGACATATAATAGAATAAAATAACAAAATCTTGTAATTTGTGCCATAATCGAGGTAAAACTAATTATTAAAGAAAAATTAAATTCTTAGAAGAAACACGTCTCAGGTTCAAAGTTTCGATAGAATCGGTTGAACCAGTTCAGATTATAGATCCTAGAGGACTCTGCACACTGTTCTGGACCATTAAATAGAATAAAATTACAAAAGCTTGCAAATTGTGCCATAATTCATAAAATTATACAAGAGCACGACTGGCTTGCAGTGCTCAACCCATATGTCTTTTCCCTGAATTTAAGGAGCTTCAGACGCTCCAATAATAGAAAATCCTTACTAGATCCACCGATAATAGAAGCAATGGTAGCACAACAAAAAATTATAATTTTAGTATCACTATACCAAATCCGTATTGGTTTGGAAATTTGACATATTTTTTCCAAATTCCTACGTTGCTAGGGTTAATGGGCTTACATAATTCATTGGGCCCTTTGTTATCCTCTGGACTGTGGACGGATTGCCTCCCTTGGGAACGCGGGTATCCTCTGGACTGCTGTCGGATTATTTTGTTATCCTCTTGACTACAGTTGGATTTCCTCCACTGGGAAAATCAGTTTCCTCTGGACTGGTATCCCCTGCTCCTTGATTTACCAGTGCTCTACTCATCAAATTACCAGTGCTCTGAATGCTGCTAATGAACTAGTGCGTGGGAGTGAACTTGTTCATTGTTGTTTTGCTAATGAGCTAGTGCGCGGGTGTTTTTGAATTCTACATTTTTTGTTTGTTTATTTTCATATTTTATATTTTGTTTTTTGTTTTGTTTTTCTATTTTGCATATTTACCTTTTGTTTAGTTTATTTTGGGTTTTTTTTATTTGCATATTTTATATTATGTTGCATTTTAAATTAATTATAGTTAAACAACTCTATGTTTTTAATTTAGTGTAGTTTAATTTAATTTAATTTAATTTAACTAGGATTTTGTTATAATTTGTATTGGTTGCATTGCTTATAGTGAGATCCTATACATAAGTCCCTTCAAGGACGAACACGATGATGATGACGATGAAGACGGCGAAGATGATGGTGATGATGACAACAATGACGATGATCATCATCATCATTATCCTTATCATCATCCTTGTCATCATCATCACCATCATCTAATTTGTTGTCTTCATCAATATCATCATCATCATCTTCATAATCATCATCATCATCATCGCCATCATTGTCATCATGATCTTCTTCATCATCATCATCACATTCAACATCATCAGCATCAGCATCTTCATATTCATCATCAGCATCTCCATTATCATTATCATCATATTTATCATCATCATCATCATCATTTTCATTATCATCGTCATCATCTTCATCATCATCATCATCTTCATCATCACAATTTTAGGTGGAGCTCAGTGAATGAAGACGTCTACATGATAGGGGGAGAATCTAGTTGAGTGAAAAATTAAGGATTTCTCCTAACACCCATTCCAAGGACTAGAATGACAATTCAATATGATCTGAGGAAGTAGTAAAAAAAATACAAGTTATTGGGCCAGTTGAAGCCTCATGTTCTTAGATTTGTGCACATGAATAATCAAGACTTGTGGACCTAGTCCGGTGTCTTAAAAGAGGAAGATCCAAACTAAGCAGTTTTGTAGTTCCATAAAGTGCATTCTTTATAGGAGTGAATAATCACTCATAACCATTCTATTATAATGTTGGTGAAGCTTAGAAAAATTTAGTGAAGACCAAGGTAAAGATCTTGTCATCACATCTTCGTCGTCATCATCATCATCTTCATCATCATATTCATCATCATCACCATCACCATCATTATCATATTCATCTTCATCATCATCATCATCATCATCATCATCATCATCACGATAATCATGATAATCGTGATCATCATCATCATCATCATCATCATCATCATCATCATCATCATCATCCTCTTCATCATCGTCCTCGTCCTCTCCCTCATCATCATTGTTGTTGTCGTCGTCACCACCACCATCATTGATCATCATCATCGTCGTCGTCATCATATCCCTCTTCCTAATAAACATATTCATCATCATCATCGTCATCGTCAACGTCTTCATCATCGTCGTCGTTGTCATCATCATCATCATCATCATCATTGTCGTCGTCGTCGTCGTCATCATCATTATCATCATCGTCGTCATCCTCATCATCATCGTCATCTCCCTCTTCCTAATTAGCATATTCATCATCGTCATCATCATCATTTTCATCATCGCCCTCATCATCATCTTCATCACCACCACCATCATCATCATCATTGAATGTTGATTTATGTTCATCTATGTCTCCTTCCCAACCCACACCATATTGAACAAGCAAATCTCGTGCATCCTTATTACTCCCCACTAAATGTGATGCCAAGTTTTGTTTTATTTCTAATATACTTGAAAATATACTTAAAACCACTACATAATGGATAATAATAATCAATTCTCACAACATGGGATATATTAGCACTCATAGTAACCATTGGATGCATTAAGGTTCCAAAGGCACTCTTGCATTCATCACTGATATTTCATCCTCTATCTTTAAACATGCATGTCTCTTGACAATTTTATGCTAACTTCCATTGGTGTGGATATGGGATAACATTAATTCATTATAAATATCCTCATTATAGTTTCATATCTACCTTCATTATAGTTTCATATCTAAGTAGCCTCAAAAATATGCCCTACCTAAATTATGGGTTAGAGTAAATGCCCGCAGCACATGGGGGTATTGTAGATTGGTCTTCGGCCTACCTTACCATGTCTTCATATTGTCTTGGAAGTGGATAAAGAAAAAGTTATGGACCTTCCAAAAGGGTGTTTTAGGCAGATTAGACCAAATTGAGAAACGGGTCTAAGTATGGAATTGGTGTTAAATCTGCCCAAGTGGCCTTAAGGAAATGCCTGCCATGCCTCATAGGATGATGTGAAAAATGTATTGAGAATGTGAGTCTCTAGAGTGTTGTATGGAGCATACAACCATGTCACTTACCTCACCAAAATACAACATATATTTAAGGAATAATTGGTCCCACATTAGAGAAAATTTCAACTCAAAATGGGCCTCCTAAAATGAACTACCAAAATAATAGTTAAAATAATAAAATAATATTTACTAATTTTGGAGGAAGAAATGAAAAAAACTACTTTTTTGTTTGTATTTTTGACATATCTCCCTATGTTTTTACTCAAATTTCGATCGGGAGAGCTCATTTGATGTGGAATTAAATTCCGCATCCAACGAGCTCTCCCGATCGAAATTTGAGTAAAAACACGGGGAGATATTTCAAAAATACAAACAAAAAAAGTAGTTTTTTTTATGATACCTATCCCCAAATTTATATTAAAAAAGTGTTTAAGACCTATATGGTATTTCAAATCTAAAGCAATTTCATTGGCTAACACATGATGACATGGAATTTGAATAAAAGTTAAAAGGCCCATTTTGAGTTGAAATTTCCTCTAATGGCTGCCTTAGTCAAAATTGGTCCCAGCAGCCTTAAGAGAATGCCCGCCACAATTCATAAATTAAGAAAAATGCCCGCACCATGGTACCGTACTATAGCTAGATGGTTTGGCTACCTATTCATGATTTGATTTTTCTTTAATATTTATTGAGGAGAAAGATACATGCCTGCCAAAACAGGGTTTTTCACCAGTGGATGCAAAAATGGCTAAGTAGCCTCACGAAGATGCCCTCCCTAAATTATGGGTTAGAGTAAATTCCCACAGCAAATGGGGGTCTTGTAGATTGTTCTTCGGCCTACTTTAACATGTTTTCATATTGTCTTGGAAGTGGATGAAGAAAACGTTATGTACCTTCCAAAAGGATGTTTTAGGAAAATTAGACCAAATTGATGGAATCGGTGTTAAATTTTCCCAAGTGGCCTTAAGGAAATGCCCTCCATGCCTCATAGAATGATGTGAAAAATGTATTGAGAATGTGAGTCTATATAGTGTTGTATGGAGCATACAACCATGTCACTTGCCTCACCAAACTACAACATATATTTTAGGGAATAATTGGTCCCAACAGCCTTAGTCAAAATTGGTCCCATCATCCTTAAGAGAATGCCCGCCACAATTCATGGTTTGAGAAGAATGCCCACACAAATTTTGGAAATGTAACAAATGATGGAAGGAATATTAAATATTTAATTTTTGTTTCCAGTAATAAAATTACAGTTGTTTTTTGTGTTTGCTTATATTTTTTAAATTTCTATCTTTATAGGCCAATTCTATAGGCATTACAGCTTTGGGTTATTCTCTGAAATTTGGTTGCATGAGTAGAATTGTATGACATTGTTCTAGAATTGGAATTTCAGTTTCATTAGATAAAAGAAAATTACATAAATACAACAATACATAGCATCAAAATTCTCATAAAGAACTTGAAAGTTCTCAATCCATCATCCCCATAATATCCCTATAATATCAATAGTTCCAAGCAAATAGCTAGGATCTACCTATGTCACCAAATATACTGACATCTCATATCCACTAATCACTATCACTCTTTTAATTTCTTACAAATTCAAATATATATGCCTACAATACACAAGTTAAGTTTTCAATTTTGATATTGTTAACTTTCTGTCCTGTTATGTACACTTATTGAAAAGTTAAATTCAAAATTAACATTCACATTAAATGCATCAAAAACATATACATTGCCGAGAAATACACACACACACACATATAAATTTATGTATTAAAACTCGAAACATATTTACATACACATCATATATGAATAATGTCATTCCATAGTTCTAGGCTACTTGGGAGTTTTAGGCTGCAAGTCCTCCTTTTCTAGAGAAGATAAATTTATACATTCTAGTCTCTTTCCTTGCCTAGAAGCTTCTGGTTCTTCAGAAGCTGCAGCAGGTGCATGTTCTGATTTTTCTTCTAATTCTTTCACTTTTGTTGCACATTTGTGCAAACTTTCTCTCAATCTATCTATATCTTGGATGTACTTCTTCATCAATCCCACATTCTTCTTATTTTTATCTTTGTCTTCGTTTTCCTTTTGCTGAAGACAATCATTTGCACGTTTCAACTCAAACTAAACTTGGGTCATTTTTTTCCTGAGTTGCTCTATATATGTATCCAACTCTTTTTCCCTCAATTTTGTATTATCTAGAATATACACAATTGCTACTCACTGAAGCATATTGTTCTTCTACAAAGTGGCAATTTGGGATTTCAGATCTTCTATCTCAAACTTACATCCCAAATGTTGTGACTCTCTATCCTCCAGTATTTTCAATCTGAGCTCTTTAATCTCATCATCCCTCTCAACTATCTTGTTTGTCAATGTTTCTTTATGGTTGACCATGCAAAGAGATCAGCTCCAACATTCATTGTTGCACTAGCATCCATCAAGGACTTCTCTCGAATTCTTAAAGAGGCACAATAGCTTTGTAACCCCTTTTTGACCTCTGCATGGGCTTGTATTGCATTAAAAGCTACGTCCAATGCATTCTCTTTGTTTTGCAGGGAACTCTCATACCTTATTAAATCCTGTTGGTGTGCTGACATATCATAAATTTCACTAGAAATCATATGCCTACTTTGTCCCTTACCAATTTTAGATTCTTTTAACTTTTCAACTCCTCTAGTCTGTAGTTCTGCAGTAATCTTTTCAAGTTCGACTATTTTTCCTTTCAATTTTTCATATTTCTTAGCAATTATCTTTTTCATGTTTTCCTCTTTTTTCTATATTCATTTATATCAAGTTCATGTTTATTTTAGTCTTCAGCGAGGTTGTTTTGAAAGTCAGCCTTCATTATTTCAATTATTTTGTTTAACTTATTGAATTCAGTGGTAATTATTGCTTCCTAGCTGATAACAATCCTTAGAGGGGGAATGTCCAAAACCTTCAGTCGATGTTTCAGCTCATCTTCCAGACTCTTTATGGTTTCTTCATCTTTCTTCCGAACAACCATATATCCTTCTCTTGATTTCTCATTTTCCTTTCTAAATTCATCCTGAATTTTCTCTAGTTCCTTATTCAAATACTGAAGAACAGAGTCCTTTCCTTCTATTATCCTTCTCGAACTATCCACAGTATTCACAAGGGATCCTTGTAATCTTGCAATTTCCTGTAAACAGGGAAAATTTTTAGGAGGCTTCAAAAATGGAATTTGGCAACTTTTTTTTTGGAAAAAAACATTGAAAATTCCTCCTACTGTAAGAGGTCCAGCATTTGCAAATTTTTAATAGAAGATTCCATAGTATCCACATGTTCTGTTTCTAACCTTGCAATTACCTGTAAATAGTGAAAATTTTAACAAGGATTCAAAAAAAGGAATTTGGCAACAGTTTCTTTTTGAAAAATAGCATTGAAATATAGTTCCTACCTTTAAGAGGTCCTGAATTTGCATCTGCTTAATCCTACATAGTTCTACGCTCTATACTGTGATAACATACCAATAGGAAAAAAAAATTCTATGAAATCCAGCTTCTTCTTTGAAATGCAACATTTTATCGAATAGTAGCTTAAAAATAGTTTTACCATCAATATTTTGGAGAGGAATTTTTCTCAACTCCCAACTATAGAGGTGTATATATAACAAGTGGAATTTCTGAACGAGCATAAATATCATCATCACTATGCTCCTCCTATTCATTAAACTAAACATCATGCATCTCGTTTACATTTATTTCTTTGCCTTCATGTAATCTGGCCAGAATTGAGAAAGCATCAAATTCTTCAGGGTCACTTCCCATAACTTCCATATAGTATTCAAAAGGCTCTTCAGGGACTTGTACATTGTCCTTTGGAGATTGTTGAGGAACTTCTTGGTTAATTTTGTCCAGTTTCAGCCTCTTAGTGTATGTATTTTTAAATATGCTTCCTTTTACAGTGTTGGGTCGATGTAAGTCAATAATTTTTTGTAGTGTGCCAGGGAAACTGAACTTCACTCTCTTTATTTTGCTCTCCTGTAGTGAAAAATGAATTTGCTTTCCAATATATCAGGGACATCTATGGCCAGGTCTTCAACCCAATGAATCACCAACTTCGTACAATCACCTGAAATATCTTGATTGTGGTGATTCATAATTTTCCTAAGTACAATTTGAATTAAGGTTTTGTACAGTCCTGGTGGAACATCTTGCATCTTTAAACCATTCCAGGAAACCTTAACCATTTTTCCACATATTTTGTTTGTCATCTCACCCTTTTCTACTTTGAGGGTTTTCTTGGTGGTAACCATTACCCCCCCCCCCCTGCATGGAATTTTTTTTGCACCTGACAACAAAACAGGGTCCAGACAAACCATCCTCCCAAAAATAATCAATTCCTTGGACTCATTATCATAACTAGAAATGGCATTATCTATCTCTTCATTGTTGAAATTGAACTGACTGAAAAGAAAACAATGCACTCCTACTCTGACCGGTACATTTAGCATACCTTCTGGCCAGTTGGTTCCGTCACTCCATGCCTCAACGCTCTCTCCAAATTTTCTGACAGTGAACCTCTCAGCAACTTCAAAACCCCCTGTTTCAGTTGATGGCATGGAATATGAGGTTGTTGTTTCCATTTTGCAGGATGATGGCACTCTCAGAAAGGAAGCAGGGAATGCACGCACACAACTTAAAAATTACTATAATAAAAATTACAAATGTGTTTCAAGTCAACTATACACAACTTACATTTTCAATTTCAATATAGTTAACTTTCTAGAATGTTAATTATACTTATTTTTCTAGCATGTTAAGTATACTTATTGAAAATAAGAAAGTAAGAGTAAATAATAGAGTAAAAATTTGGCATTCTAACTATTCTGGAAAAAATTGAGTAATAGAGTGAGTATTATAATAATAGAGTAATATTCTTCTTTACATGTTTTGATGTACTCTCAAACTAAACCCCCCTATTACATGTTTATAGTAAATGCTTTTGGAAGTTGGATGGCTATATATATTGAGAAGACTATCATTTGTGTTAATTTTATATAACCTAGCCTCGTATGCTCACAGTCGACCTATGAAAGGTGCAATTTTAACCCTTTTTTAACTGTTATGGACACTTGGTGTAAAGTGCAAGCAATAAGCATAAAAATGCAAGCTAGGAATTCATAGCAGATAAATTGAACATGGATGACTAAAATTCCAAGTATATTGGCCAAATTAAAAAAAAATGACTGAAATTCTAAGTTTCGTAAAAAAACTGTGTGTAAATATTCAAAAATTGGCTTAGGAAAATGCACGCCACGGTTTGTACAATTGTCATAAGTTGAAACTAACACCATTGGGTTGAATATAGATATATTTTTTATAAAAGCCTCTTTTAGTTTTTTAAAATTATGTTTCAATTGTCCAGAGTTAAATTGACAAAATAACAACTTTTGTGTTTTCAACCCAGTTTTAACCAGATCACAAAAATGCCCGCCCAGCCCTAAGTATTCAGTATTTTTGAGTGATGTTAGTTGGAAATGGTATGTTTTACTATTTTCCACATTATTATACATTTATTGTTTCAATTTTGGTTCAAAAAGTGCCTGTTGTGCAAAAACACTACATGGTTGTCTTGTATTTATGAAATATCCACCTACATTAATAAAAATGCAAGCCAAACCCTCCTATTAAATGTTTATAGTAAATGGTTTTGGAAATTGGATGGCTAGATATATTTAGAAGACTATCCTTGTGTTAATTTTATATAACCTAACCTCGTATGCTCATAGTCGACCTATGAAAGGTGCAATTTTAACCCTTTTTTTACTATTATGGACACTTGGTGTAAAATGCAAGCCATAAGTATAAAAATGCACGCTAGGAATGCATAACAGTCAAATTGAACATCAATGACTAAAATTGCAAGTATCTTGGACAAATTCAAAATTAATGACTAAAATTCTAAGTTGTTACGTAAAAACAGTGTTTAAATATTCAAAAATGGGCTTAGGAAAATGCACACCACAGTCCATACAATTGTCATCAATTGAAACTAACACCATGGGATTGAAGATAGATATATTTTGGACAAAATCCTCTTTCATTTTTTTAAAATTATGTTTCATTTGTCCAGAGTTAAATTGACAAAACAAAAACTTTGTTTTCAACCCAGTTATACCCATATCAAATAAATGCCCGCCCAACTCTAAGTATTGGATTTTTGAGTGATTTTAGTTGGAAACGGTATGCTTTACTATTTTTCACATTAGTATACATTTATGTTTTCAATTTGGGTTCATTAGAAGAAGAAAATGCCCGCCGAGGAGAGACAAAGAAGCTTCAGAGGATCAAAGTGGTCCTGATGGAATCACCATGCTGGCCTCTACCCATTGGGTGTCTCACACCTCAAATTGGATGAACATAAAAATCTCATAACGTTGACCTAGAGTTTGATCAAAATTATGGTAAAAATGCGAAAGTGACCTCAGTAAAATGCCCACCATTTCCAGTAGTTGATGGATTAAATTGTTCTGAGGGTATGGGTCTCTAGAGTGATGATTGGTGCATCTAATGACATCATTATTTTGTCCAAAAATTCTCTGAAGATGAAGTTACCAGTATGCCAAAAGTGCCCTCTGGCTTGTTTTGCTCCAGTCCAGTAAAATGCCTACGCAACTCAAAAGAAGATGAGTCTGAAGGGGAAACCAGTTTAGTTGTGTTGAATGGGATGTACTACATCATCTGGTATCATTGGTTCAGGAGTTGGTGAAAATAAAAATCTCTCATGTTGACTTAGGGTTTTATAATTTTGTCCAAGTGGTAAATATGTAGTTTAAAATGCTATTTTCAAATTCCCACCAGATGATGTGTGTGTGTCAATTAATTCATCAAATGACATGAACTTGTTCCTTGTTGAAGTGTTTATCTAGTCATGGTTTCATTTTTCCCTATGGAGATCACATGAGTGAAAAATTAACCTTCCATGTTGAAAAAAAATCATGTTCACATAGCGTATGAGTTTTCCCATTGTTTTCCCTCAAGTCTACTACCTAGACTATGGGGTCAGCAATGTTCAGGCACCTCAAATAAAAGACTTTTTTTATAGGTTTTGTTTGGATAACAATGCAAGTCAAAAGTGTAGGGATAACAAGGTAAAAGAAAATGTCTAAAAACTTCAGCAATACAAATGTAAAAGACAAGAGTCTTGCAATAATGAATGATAAACATGAGCTACAGGAGATAAGCTTTAACACATATATGACTGCAAATAATAAACACACAATTCGAATCTGTAGCACATATATATGAATACTGGTCTTTGAAAACACTTTCCAAATATCATTAAGTATTTAATATTCACATTCATACATGAAATGAAATATAGAAAACATCTACAGAACATTCACAACATGAAGAGTTCAAACTGAACTGAAGAATATAAAAACAGTTTAGATCAAAGGCCTAGCTCCATATAATTCATTAAAATTCATTCAAAATGCAAAATAAGCTCTTACAGAAGTAAACATGTATGTCTGCATAGTCTCCTAGGACCGACTCCCATGTGTGTTGCCAAAATATTACAAAATATATAGAACAGAACCTCAAGATAGAATCCCCAAAGTTTGTTTAACAGATCCACTTTTTAAGGATAACATTTCTAATTATAGAAAAATTATAACTCAAAAAGGAAACCTAATTTATGACAAGTGTCAACTAAAGATAATTTCAGATCCTTCTTGCTGCCTCAGCTAAGGTGGCTAGCCCATCTAGCGCACATGAATTTGTTTGTAATCTTTTGATATCCTTCTGCATGCCACAAATCCTTACTATCAGCTCCTCTTTATATTTCATTAACTGTTCATTTTCCTCATGAATGCCTCTCTGTCTTAACAACTTCATTCCTAAGCATTCTCAGGTGCTTCTCTTGAAGCCATTATTCAAAAGGCAGATGTTCAAAATTTTATAGTAGAAATGCCAACGGTGAAGAAGAAACTCAGGAAAATCGCATCTACGGCAGTTGAACAATCCCTCTTGCTTTTGGTATGAATTCTTGGCACGTTCAATCACTCGAATGCTCATTCAGTGAACTCATCTCAACTTCCTCGTTGGTGACATTCAATGCCCGTAAAAGTATGGCTAAGCATGCTACTCCATTCCAAATGACTGCAAAAATTGATATGGTGGTCACTAACCTGTGCATTCGAGGAAAAAATCCTAACTATATACCGTCAATCATTGTCTTCATCACTGTGATTTCCTACATGGTTGATTTATTTTTATTTTTATTTTTATTTTTGGCCTAGTACATTTCTACAATATGCTCTACACTTGTCGCTTGGTATGGATTCTTATCTTCATGAACCCATAGTAAACGTGGAAATTGATCAGTTGCAACTTTAAAAACACACATTTGCCTCAGATTTCCAATAACCACATCTTTTCCATCATAACCTTGACTGAAATCGTGTTCTGGGTCTAGAGCACAGTACCTGCCATGATTGATACATTGAGACTTGCACCGCTTGCTCAAAACAAAGGCTTGGGGGTAGTACCATGTTATGTAGTGATGATTAAATAGTGTATATCCCCCTTTCTTAATAATATTAGAATATCCTTTAAAACTCTTTACAAATTCAATTTGACTATCACATTTTGGCCCACATTCATCATTGTTGTTTGTCCAAAATTCATACTCTACACGGTCATCAAGATGTGGAAGTGACTCCCTTCAGTCCACATTAATATTAACCGTCTCCCCAACCTGAATACATCCACTTTCCATCACACTGTAATCCTACTGCTGTAACATTGTTTGTATGGGCATCATAACTAATTACATGTTTTTCCAGTCAACTGAACATTTTAATAGGAGGCAATTTTGGGCGAAATTATGGGAAAATGGTCTCAAAGAACCGCTTGTATTTCCTAAACTGTGATGGATGTTGAAAAATGGAAATAGGTTTTATTAAATAGCCTCGTTTTAGAAAACACCCATGTTTTGGTTTTTCTATTTTCGTCTTTGTTTGATCAAAAACTGCGTCGAAACTCAACTTCTAATCTGCCATGAAATCTGGAAATGCTTGATAAAAAAAATATGACAGACTCTTGGATCCACTTTGCATACACCATATTTCTATAGTAACTATTAAAATCACCACTAAGGTCAGCCTTCATATGCTTCAAAACCTCACGAACGGACCCCATTAGTATGATGGCTATCTTTGAATAAGTAACTGTGGCACAACCTGAAGATAAAGCTAACAACAACGCATCTGGATTTCCACTTTCTGGAACTTTCTGCAACCAATATTCTTTCAGTAGTGAAGCCTCCAATATGCTGGTTAACATCACACTTGTATGCAAATTATCTACCATTCCAATGATGGTAACAGCTGGCTCACACATAAAACTTTTTTTCTTAATCAAACCTGCTGGTACCTTGAATTTTTCCCACTCTGAATTTCTGCAATGATCCTTACTTTCAAAAAGAACATTAGATATGTTTTCAGTGATTGCTCCAACATAATCACAATAAGCTTGTAGGAAAACCTTGATGATGGGGCTGCATGATTTTTTTATAACCCTGCACATAACCCTAACCTCGGCAAGCCTGGCAGAGTGCATGCATTTGAATGATGAAATGTGCTACCAACTCGTGTGAAACATAAGAAATACCTCATTAAATCCTAACTTTGCAAATATGAAAAGACTTTAATTGATTTATAGGAGCATAGGTTAAGATCTAAATGTTATAAATATCTAGAATAGTAAACATATGAAATCAAAACAAACCAAACTATAGGATAAAAGGTAATGGGATAAATATTTCAAGGCTTAAAATATTTTTAAGGTATAAAACTATCCTAATAAGCAAGGCAATAAAACTAGGTCAAACATTGGCTTGAACTGGAGGATGGAATTTCCCTGAGATTTTCCAAGAACTGTAGTTCCAGTGCCTTATTTCTTTCAATCAAACTTCTATTCCATTGGGTTATGGAGTCTTATACCAAATATCTCAAACTCTGAGCACACACCTCTGAAATAAAAAGATAGTCCTATAAAACAAAATACTGAAAATGATCTACATGCTCATATGGCGAGCTTATTCTCCTCCCTACTCCTACTTCTAATCAGTAGAAACAAACTAATCACGTATAATCATACTTCCAATGAAGCCATGATAGCATCCAGCCGATTGTAACAACTTCTTGCATGTAGAAACAAATCAAAGAAGACTTTAACTTTTGTAGTGGAAATTTAATTTGCAACACATACTTACAACTATATTCTTCTTGGATTCTGAATTCCAGAGAGATGAAACCTTCTGAAAACCATGACTTCATATAAATAACCATTGGGTCCTCCCAATTGTGCTGCATTTCCAACTGATACAAAAAATGACATTGTTCCTCCACTCCAAAATGATATTTCATTTGTTCTGCTGGAAATAGAGAATGAAAATTTTCCATGCATTGGAAATCAAAGGCATCAAATTTATCCTGAATTTTCTCACAAGTTCCTTCAACAGTATCAATAACAACGTCATTCTGAAAATTAACAAGATGATCTTCCTTTTCCATGCTGCCACTAGATGTATAGCTGTCATATACCGGCTCAGGTTGTTCATGGACAATGAAATGAATTCCTTCATAGATCTGCTGATTAGATTTAGCTACATCACACACATCTGGATCTCGGATTTTTAAATCATCACCATATTCATCAAAAATTGGAGCAGCTTGATAATATTCCAATGATGATGTTGAAAGTTCATGTTTTTCTTCATTTCATAAATCTTTAAAAGCCTTTTGTGACATCATATCATCATGAAAACAACTAAAGTTAGTTGAACCAAATGCTTCTACAATAATTCCTTCAGTACAAGGATGATTTTCATAAATATTTGGAGCAGCGGATACAGCTGCTTAATATCCTTTAAATCATAAATATCAACACCCTAAGGATCACAACAATCCTGAAATTTTCTCTTTGAAATAGAAGCATTAGCACACAATTCAAATATAATTGATTGTTGTTGATCTTCGTAAAAAAATGGGACAGTTATTTCTTTGTGAGAACAATTATTAAACATGTTCACTTAATTTACAATCAGATTGTCATCAACACAAATTTTAACATTGTCCTGCAGACCTTTATAGACAGTGTGATTTTCAATGTTTTCTTCAATAGAGGATTGAGCTTCACAATGAGATATTTCTTCATGAATTTCATCAGTAAGGCTATGCTAATCATGATGTCTTGAATCTTGAAAACTGCTAAATGTCTCATGTACTTCTTTTTCTTGAAATACTTCTTCATGAATTTCTCTAGTAAAACTATTTTGATCACTATTAATAAGAGATTTCTTGATCTTAAATTGCTCACAATAGTCCTCTAAAAGGAGATCAGCAGAATAAATCCTCTTGCAATAAACATAAAGGCAGCATGTAAATCTTTTATTGATGAAATACTAGAGATAGGAAGAGATCGGTACCACTGTCTAGCATTTCCTTCCAAAGAATACATAAACATTTTCAACAATACATCATCATGATGAATATCAAGCTGATCCATGTATTAATGAAACTCAATCAAGTGTTGTGCCAGATGGTCTTGGTCATCTCCTCTAAATATTGAAAGAAAGTCACCCCATTCATCCATAGTAGGCACATTATTTGGATAATCCGGAACAGCTGAAAAATTAAAAGTTGCAAATCTTGCAACCACAATGGCTTCCATGGATTTTGACATGTTAAACCGATGGAGTCGCCAACAGATCCTTCCTCTGTGAAGTCGTCGGTGAAAAAATTGTATTCTAAAGCATGCAACCAGCCCTTGTTCACCATCAAATACTGTATCTAATCGTTATCAAACCAAGGAATAATTTATGCTTCCTCCCCAGTATGGTCGCCAAAATATGTTTTCCCTAAAGTCTGCTACCAAGACTACGAGGTCGGTAGTGTTGAGGCACCTCAAATAAAATACTGTTTTTATTGGTTTTGTTTGGATAACAATGCAAATCAAAAGTGTAGGGATAACAAGGCAAAAGGCAATGTCTCAAAACTTCAGCAATACAAATGTAAAAGACAAGAGTCTTGCAATAATGAATGACAAACATGAGGTACAGGGGATAAGCTTTAACATATAGATGCATGCAAATAATAAACACACAGTTTGAATCTGTAGCACATATACAAGAATATTGGTCTTTGAAAACACTTTCCAAATATCAGTAAGTATTTAATATTCACATTCATACATGAAATGAAATATAGAAAACATCTACACAACATTCACAGCATGAAGAGTTCAAACTGAACTGAAGTATATAAAAATAGTTTAGATCAAAGGCCTAGCTCCATATAATGCATTAAAAGTCATTCAAAATGCAAAATAATCTCTTACATAAGTAAACATGTATGTCTGCACAGTCTCCCAGGACAAACTCCCATGTGTGTCTCCAAAATATTACAAAATATATAGAACAGAACCTCAAGATAGAATCCCCAAAGTTTGTTTAACAGATCCATTTTTAAGGATAACATTTCTAATTATAGAAAAAGTATAAATCAAAAAGGAAATATAATTTATGACAAGTTTCAACTAAATATCATTTCAGATCCTTCTTATTGCCTCAGCTAAGGTGGCTAGCCCATCTAGCGCACACGACTTTGCTTGTAATCTTATGATATCCTTCTACATGCCTCGAAGCCTTACTGTCATCTCCTACTTATATTTCATTAACTGTTCTTTTTCCTCATGAATTCCTCTCTATCTTAACAGCTTCATTCCTAAGCATTCTCAAGTGCTTCTCCTGAATCCATTATTCAAAAGGCAGATGTTCAATCACTTGAGCATTGGTTCAGTGAGCTCATCTCGACTTCCTCGTTGGTGACATTCAATGCCCGCAAAAGTATGGCCAAGCATTCTACTCCATTCCAAATGACGGCAAAAATTGATATGGTGGTCACTAACCTGTGTATTCGAGGAAAACATCCTAACTGTATACCATCAATCATTGTCTTCATCACTGTGATTTCCTGCATGGTTGATTTATTTTTATTTTTATTTTTGGCCCGGTACATTTCTACAATATGCTCTGCACTTGTCGCTTGGTATTGATTCTTGTCTTCACGAACCCATAGTAAACATGGAAATCGATCAATTGCAACTTTGAAAACACACAGTTGCCTCATATTTTCAATAACCACATCTTTGCCATCATAACCTTGGCTGAAATCTTGTTCTGGGTCTCGAGCACAGTACCTGTCGTGATTGATACATTGAGATTTGCACTACTTGATCAAAACAAAGGCTTGGAAGCAGTACCATGTTATGTAGTGAGGAGTAAATAGTGTATAACCCCCTTTCTCAAGCATCTGAGCAGATCCTTTAAAACTCTTTACAAATTCAATTTGACTGTCACATTTTGGCCCACATTCATCATTGTTGTTTGTCCAAAATTCATACTCTACGCGATCATCAAGATGTGGAAGTGAATCCCTCCAGTCCATATTAAGATTAACCATCTCCCCAACCTAAATACATCCACTTTCAATCACACTATAATCCTACTGCTGTAACATTGTTTGTATGGGCATCATAACTAATTACAGGTTTTGTCGATGGACTGAACATTTTAATAGGAGGCAATTTGGGGCGAAATTCTGGGAAAAACGGTCTCAAATAACTGCTTGTATTTCCTAAACTGTGATGGCTGTTCAAAAAAGAAAAAAGGTTTTCTTAAATCACCTTGTCTTCGAAAAAACACCTATTTTTTTTTTCTATTTACATGTCTGTTTGATCAGAAACTACGTCGAAATTCAACTGCTAATCTGCCATGAAATCTGGAAATGCTTGATAAAAAACAATATGACAGACTCTTGGATCCACTTTGCATACACCAGATTTCTGGAGTAACTATTAAAATCACCACTAAGGTCAGCCTTCATATGCTTCAAAACTTCAAGAACGGACCCCATTGGTATGATGGCTATCTTTAAATAAGTAACTATGGCACAACCTGGAGATAAAGCTATCAACAACACATATGGATTTCCACTTTCTGGAACTTTCTGCAAGCATGATTCTTTTTTTAGTGAAGCTTCCAATATGTTGGTTAACATCACACTTGTATGCACCTTATCTACCATTCCAATGATGCTAACAGCTGGCTCCTGCATAAAAAAATTCTTCTTAATCAAACCTGCTAGTATCCTAAATTTTTCCCTCTGAATTTCTGCAATGATCTTTACTTTCAAAAAGAACATTAGATCTGTTTTCAGCGATTTCTCCAACATAATCACAATCAGCTTGTAGGAAAACCTTGATGATGGGGTTGCATGATTTTTTTATAACCCTGCACATAACCCTAACCTTAGCAAGCCTGGCAGAGTGCATGCATTTGAATGATGAAATGCACTGCTAGCTTGTGTAAAACATAAGCAATACCTCAGTAAATCCTAACTTTGCAAATATGAAAAGACTTTAATTGATTTATAGGAGCATAGGTTAAGATCTAAATGTTATAAACACCTAGAATATTAAAGATATGAAATCAAAACAAACCAAACTTTAGGATAAAAGGAAATAGGATAAAAATTTCAAGGATTAAAATTATTTTAAGGTATAAAACTATCCTAATAAGCAAGGAAACAGACCTAGGTCAAACACCCGCACATAGTTTAAAATATATATACTAAACATTTTTTTCAGATGCCCACACAAGCCAGAGATTTAAATAGAGATTGCTCAGCCGGTTAATTAAAAAAAAGATGAAATAATTAAGAGACTTAAACAAAACAGAGTTTATTATTTAATTAACATACATAAATTTAATTTATTTCAAAGAGATTGATGCTTTCTTTCACAACCTACAAGAAGTCTTGTATTGATCACTGAAAACATTGTATTCGGAGATGAATTCTCTATAATGTTATCTTATATGTCCATAAATACAAAACTCCATCATACAAAAAAAAACATTAACTTTCAATAAATACATATATACATTGATATGCTAACTAAAAAACATTTTTCATTATATGCCGATAAATACAAAACTCCATCATACAAATTTTTGTTTCATTAACTGTCGATAAATACATATATACATTGATTTATACATGTCTAGCATGTTTCAGAGATGGTTACAATCCATCCTCTTGAGCATCAGACAAATCTGAATTGTCTCTCTTGCCTTTCGTAGAAGACTGTAATTGTTCTCGCGCTGGACAAGGCACTTATTGTGATTTATTTTCGAGCTCTTTCACTCTCTGTGAAACTTTTTTAAAATTTTCAAGAAAACATATTTTCAAGCTCTTTAGAAGATTTGTTTTTTATCCTTCATAAAGAGGTTGATGTGACTTCTCGAGTAGAGGATCAACATCATGACTATCATCCTGGTTGTCCTCATCCATTGGAGCAAATGTGTCTTGGATCAATCTATGTATCTCATCTTCCTGATTTGTATCACTAACGTTATCTCCATCCATATCATCATTAAGAACTTGATCAGCTTCAATATTTTGATCTAGATGTTCATCACCCTGTAAATGAGTTTTTCTGCTAGTACTTGGAAAATAACTCTCTAGAAGGGAACATTTTGGGGGCATTGTCTATATATTTACAAACAACATAGTAAAATTAGTGTGTATAGAACATATAATAAAATGATAAGACATTTTATTGAAATTCATGACATGATGACTATTACAGAGAATACATTAAAAATTTAATAACCTCTTACCGAGGGACGATATTCATAACCCCCTTCGGCGTGCCCCTTCTCCCTACAATGTCTTTCAGTTTTTGTTATTAAAATTCTTCTTCTTTGCAAGCCCCTACAATCATACCAAGGGAAATAACATTTTCCATCTCCCCTCGCCTCTAGTGTCGCTCTAAACTAAGCAATCTTCCTTGCATTTTCATTCATAGTGAAAAATCCTTGCAGTGACAAGTAATTGTCTTACCTACACCATAAGAAACGGTAAGTTGTCAAATACATTAGATATAACTATATTTATAAATGCAGTATATTATACACCAATTTCTATAAAGAAAAACATGAAGACTGTGATGAATAGGATTTTCATTGATGACAACATTAATGACAATCATTTTTTGGAAAAATATGTTAATAAATGGTGAAAAACTGGAAAATGACCAAGTGTTGGAAAACTGGCTTAGGTAGCCTTAAGAAAATGCCCATTGCAAATTGTGTGTTGAAGAAAATGCCCGCACTATATGGCGGTCTTGTAGATTGATATTTGGCCTACCTGACCATGTCTTCATATTGTCTTGGAAGTAGCCGAGGAAGAAGTTATGAACCTACCAAAACAGTGTTTTAGGTAGATTAGAACAGACTAAGAAAATTGTCTCTGTTGGAAAAATTGGCTCACGTGGCCTTGGGAAAATGCCCTCCATACCTTATAGGTGTATGATAAAAATTATCTGAAGCTATCATCCTACAACGTGTTGAAGAGGTTATCTCACCATGGTCTTAGTTCTCAAAGAATATGTTTGACGACAAAGATAATGGTCTGCCAAAACAAAGTTTTAGGTTGTTTTGCACTATTCCAGTATTGGATAAACTACTTCAGTGGCCTCAAGGAAATGCCTGCCCTATCTCATAGGATAATGAGAAAAATAATATGGAAGTGTTAGGATATATATTGTTGATGGGTACACCTAACCATAGTCTCAGTTATCCTATGGAGCGTTTTATGACAAAGATATAAATCTCCCAAAAATAAGAAAAATATTATTTTGCATTTTAAGTACACAAGAAAATTGGTTGTGTTAGATTCAGGAAATTGAAAAGGTATTTTGAAATTCCCACAAGGAGGGGTTATTTTGATGATAAAATTCATCAGGTAGCATAGGCATGTTTCTTGGTGAACTAACTATCCATCCATACCTTCAGGTTGTCTTATGATGGTCTCATATGCAAAATATCAATCTGCCAAAAATAGGGAAAATAATATTTTGCATAGTGAGAACAAAAGAAAATTGACTAGTGTTAAAAACAGGAGTTTGAGAGGTTAGTTGGAAATGCCCACCAAGGGTTGTCTTTGTGCAAGTAAATTTATCAAATGTCATGGATCCATTCTTTGGTAATTTTTCCATCTATTCATGACTTCAAGTCTCCATAGAGTGTTCACACGTGCAAAATAGGAGTCTGCCAAAATGGGAAGAAATATGTTTTGATGTTCAAAAGAGGTTGAGAAGCTATTTTGAAATGCTCCCAGAGGCTATGTGTGTGTCAACAGATTTATCTTATGATATGCTCTTGTTATTTGTTGAAATGGATATCTTTCCATGCTTGTAGGTTTCCTTATGTTGATCACATCAGGGATAAATCAATCTTCCAAAGTAGAAGAAAAATTGTTTTTACAAGTTAAAAACAATTTTGTCTAAGTGTTAAATTAAACAGTTTGGAAGCCTATTTTCAAATGATATCCAGATAATTTGTGTGCATCAAAAAGTTCAAAAGGTGACATGGATCTGATCCTTGTTGAGGTGGCTATCCAGGCATACTTTCAGTTTGCATTATGATGGTCATATATGCAAAATATGGACATGCAAAGTTAGTGAAAAATAATAAACAAAGTTTATTAAATAAGAAGCTACATGAATGTATTTAAAAAAAAAATTTAATAAAAATAACTAAGACAAAGTTTTGAAGAGGCACATCTTACTATTGGAGAGATGAAATGTTAGAAGAATTTTTAATTGATTATTTCATTAAAACAATAAATAACAAACAGAGATTCAAAGAGATGTCTAAGCATGATGACATGGAAAGGTGTAATTGGAATAAGACATGAAGGAAAAAGATGACTAAGGACATGCATAATGACATTGAAAAGCAAGCATGACAAGCATGGAACATCTAAAGAGTCAAATGACCCATTCTGTGGTCATTTGAAGATGATTTGGGCAAGACAAAGATGTTCGTGCAAAGATGACAAGGAGATGTTGACATGACAATAGAAAAGCAAACTTGATGACAGAGATGGTTGCGGGCATGATAAAATAGTGGAAAAGGAAAATATTGTGGGCATCTCCAGAAGATCATGCAGGCATGCCAAATGAGGACAATTGCGGGCCTAAGATATTTCATATTGCAGGAATCTTCTCAGCACCACCTGCAAGCATTCCTTATGGCCACCTGCAAGCATCCTAGTGTGAGTTGCGGGCATAAGGAAGGACTTGCTGCGGGAATTTGTGGAAGTTGTGGGCATCTTTGATGGCTCAAATGAGGAGTTGTGGGAATCTTTAAACCCTAACTTCGGGCATCTGAATACATCACCTATCGGCACCTTGAAGATGGACAGTGCGGGCATACTTATTGGAAGATCAAAGGCCCCCATACGGGCAGTTGACGAAGGGTATGCGAGCATAAGAGAAGGCCAAGTCTTGGCATAAAAAATAAAATGAAAATGATGATGATGTGGGAAATTAAAATAAATTTTGGTTAATGATAACAAAAATAAATTGGTGATGAGGTCGGCCTCCTAAGACATGGAAATAAAAAACTATTTATTTAATTTGAAGAGACATGTCGGCCTCCTTAAATCCAAGAGAATAAAAGGTATAAATATAGAAGATAAGTTGTTTTTTCAAATGAGAATATGGAGGAAGTTCGGGAGTGCTTGTGGAGAATTCGGGAGGTTTAATGAGGAGGCCATTTCAGTGGTGTGAGGAAAGTGTGATGGAGCAGCAGGAGCAGCATAATATCTGTCTATATCTTTGATTTTTTGGGCTTCACCGAAATGATAATTTGACTGATGATTTGAAGTGGATGATGTTGGGCATAGTAATGAGTGATGTTGGGAACATAAATTAATATGCTAAAGTAATGATGAAGGACACAGCATGATGCTAATCTAGGGCTGCAATGTAACATGATACTAGTGTAATCGATGGACAGTATGCTGACAAACTCTTGCTAAAAATTGGCTTAGGGAAGAATGCTCCAAGAACAGGGTACTGAAGAAATGATCTTGGACAAGAGAATGGATATGAGTTAGTCATGATGAATACTCGGCTTGATATATGTTGATGTGGACAGTACTGAAGACAAGATACTAATGGTGTATGGACAGAGTTGAGACAAGGCTGCAGTATGTTGTATGTTGAAAGACTTTTCGAGTACAGAATGAAGACTTGCTAATTGGTATTTTTTATGTGTGTGCCTATGGAAAAATTTGGAAGAGTCTGATGTATTAATTGTAATTTGTAATCTAAAATTTGTATAGGGAGGCTAGGTGGAGCTAGGAAAGACTTATTGGACTTTTGACAAGTTGAAGCTTGTTTGGATGTTGTTGCATCCCAGTCAGTTGTAGCTAACTGAACCATTCTGGTGGGTGGTGCCACCTTATGGGTTGTAGCCCATATTGGAGATTGAAGTCTCCACTTATATGAAGATTACAAAACTATATCTTATGTCCCTTGTTCAATGTCTTGACAGTGATGTGTTTAATTGATGAATGACATGTGCCTAGTTGATATTGTTCTTTGATAAATATGTTGTTGAATCAATTGTGAAATACTGATATAAGATTGGTAGAAAAAAGTTGAAATTGAGTTGAATCCTTAGCTCATTGATTCACTCCCCCCTCTCAATGAGCATTGTGTCTAACAGACTGAAGTTTTCATTGATGCCAACAAGTGTTGTGCAATGGCCTTTTATTTACTCACAAGGATACCCTGATAGTTTGGGCATTGGAACACTAGGTGGCCCAAATGGTCCAAATGAAAGTTTTCCTTCTACTGTGGAAAGTGATTAACACTGTGTCAACAAACAATAGCTTAGTGAAGAATCAGGTCTATAAAAAAAATGAATTGGCTAGAGTCATTGCTGACTAGACCCTCTTGTTGCAATTAATCTGGTTTAAATAAAAGAAAGGAGTTGCAGGGTTGTTAAATTCATTCATAAGGTACATGACCCGAAGAATACAACTGTTATTTTGAGCCCCAATGTCAGTTTGTATCCCCCTTTTTAGGGTATCTCCCCTGGTGTAGATTAGGTCTAGTTCCATAGGTTTTTTTGTACTTGGTGAAATAGTTCGTCTATGTTTACTAATTTGTATATCCATCCATCCACTGGTGTAGGTTAGATCTATTGTGTTTTGCTTGGCTTGTGATTTTGTAACATGGGTGCCTAGCTGGGGTGGGCTATTTTGCGAAGTGCCCCTTAAAACTGGTTGGCACCTGCAACTCCTATTCCACAAAGGAAATAAGGAAAACAAATTTAAAATGAAGTTGTAAGGGGGAGTGACAGTGCTCATTGACCATATTATGAAGCTCATTGGTGAAAGTACATGTCTAATTATTTGGAGGTAGAACGAGTGTTAGTTTCTTTTTTTACAAGTTATAATATTGTAGGTGTATCCCCAAGGCTTAATATAAGCCCATTTGGGATCAACCTGATGCTCCTGTAAGCATAAAGTTGAAACTGGAAATGAGTGGAATTTAATTGGAACAATAAAATCATTGGCTGGGAGCGAATCTCCTTCGAATTGGTAACCCAGTAAAATAAATATACGGTTGATAAAGTAAAAGAAGTAGTTACAGGCATAGATACAATTGTAATGATGATATTAATTTGCAAAAGCATAAAAAAATTTTGGCTCGGTTCCAGCAAAATATTAAGTAGCCCCGGTTCCCGCTTTTCACCCTATTGATTCAGGATAAACAGACCTTGCTAAAGAAACAGTAGTTATTTAAGCAGAATGTATTCTTCTTTTTCTGGTTGAAACATCCATTGAAGAAGTAGAGTATGACTAATATCTCTAGTTTGGGATATGGTTGATAAAGAAATCCGGGCTCAATCCGTGCTCAATCAATCACCAAGAACCTTGTCGCAACTATAGAAAATGTGTTGAAAATGCATGAGTTGACCCGCACATTGAAAGTTGGAATTGGTTTGGCAGGTGTGCAAAGATAGCCATATATCATTGATATAAAGATGAAAGTTACTCAAAAACTAAAAACATCGATATTGCCATGGTTTTTCTGCCATTATAAAATAAAATGAAGTATTAATCCCCGAATGTTCAAAACATGGAAATATTTCGTGGAAAATTCTGTCCAAATGTATTAGTGCTGGAAAGCTTCAAACACATTGGTTGGGACCATATGTTGTCATTCATATAATTGAGTGAGGTGCAATTTAATTACAAAAGTTAGATTGTACACCCTTCAAGGGGTTAGTGAATGGAATTAGGCTAAAGCCTTATCTGGATAGTTGCACTTTGGTCGACTGATAGTTCAAAAAAATTGTTTATGAGTATCATTGTCACAAGTTTATGAGTGTTTTTTCTGCAATATTATGAATGTTTTACAAAAATAAGAATTGGTGTAGTAGACTATATGTCTATCGCAAGAGAAGAATTATTTTTACGAACTATATGCATGTCGCAAGAGAAGAATTTCTACTACAAAAAAATTTTGTCACATGATGGATTTTTGTTGCAAGTGACAGTTGGATGACAATTAATTTAAGGTAATAGGAGAGTTTAGCGGCATGATTTTTTGTCACATATTCCTTCAATACACAATAAATACCGTTGAACTAACAACTAAAGTGATGCTTTGGTTGGCGGTTTCATTGACATGATTAGAAATATTGCTCCATGTGACAAAATTTTCTGCCACCTTCTCCATTTATTGCAGGATCGTGCGGGAAAACAAGTTTTCACATGCATCAACCTACTTCATCTTTGCGTTGAAGCTTGGTCATTCTATTGCACCCAAATGACTGACTTCTTGCATTGAACCATCTATATGCAACCATTTGAGCCCAAGTTGTTTTCTCAAAGCATGGTCATTCATGTTTCAAGCACAAGAACTGTTCCAGAATCAGGCATGGAGATTTCATCGCTTGCACTTATTAGGGAAGAGACTACAGAAGTTGTCTCATGACTGTTGTCGATCATAGAAGTTGTTTTACAGCTGAAGAAACCTGACCCATCAAGAAGAAAACTATTTTTCCGTGGAACTGGTCACAAACAAAGAATGAAAGCTCCACATTACACTAAAGCAATAGGATCTGGTTCGGTCATCTTGTTGCCTGATTATGTTTCACAAAGGTTAGTGGAGGCACCTAAATTTAATGTTGGAAAGAATGCCAAATATCAACTAGTAAATCCAGTCATACCAAAAGGAGTCCATGTGGCGATGGAGATTCTCCCAAATTTGAAGAAGATGGGGCTTATCGACCATGACCTACAGAAGTTCCCCAAACTCGAGATGAAGCGGTATATGATCACTATCCGAGAGATTGACAATGGACCTATTCACGTGGGCCCGATGGAGTGGGATAGATCATTGCATAAATATGGATTGTTGTCGTTGATGCATATACCACATTTTGGTCACACAACAGAAGTGAATACATGTGTGAGGTTTCTGCTGGTATGTTTTCATGGAGGATTCCTATGGCTAGACACAATATCAATATACATCGAGCTAATAGCATCCATCACAAAAATTCCTCTTGCAGGGGTCGACCTAGATACCTTATTCACTGGAAAGGACCAGGATACATCCCTTACTAATAGGATGAAGGATAAATATAATCTATCCAAAGATAAGAGAAGCTTTTACATTGCCTCTATCAATGAAACTCTTGTTCAATTCACTTCCAAAGTTTTATCTAGCAATATGCTAAGGAAGATGTGATTGAACCATTGTACAACAGGTGCAATTGTTGTAATAGATCAGTGTGCAACGGGTGTCCAAATGAATTGGTTGACTTATTTTTTGAACGAATTACTAGAAGATGAGCAAGAAAAGGGAAATCCATTTAATTATTTGAGGCTTTTAATTTTGATTTCATTTGTCGCATGGGTAGAGACACTGGACTACCAAGGGGTAGATGTACTTGTACCATGCTGAGGAGTACGATACTAGAATATCTTGTACAAAAAGGAGAATCCATAATGGTAGAAGGATAACAACATTGAATTTTATTTACAAGGTGAGGCACTAAGGTATTATATTTGGAAACAAGAAAGAATAACATAGGAGACTGGAAAACAGTCTCGTAACATCATAATATTTTCAATTGGGGATCATAATGTATTTCGATATCTGCTATAAGACCCATAGAACCAGTGGCTAAATACACAGTTTCATCTATCTGCTGAAGAGATTGAAATGATTGTTCAGGATTGGCCCAAATAATGGAGACAACCTGTCGCAGATGACCAAATCTCTACAGAAATTAAGACACGACAAGATGGCACATCAAAGAAGCAGAATTCAAATCATGGAGGAGATCTACTAGCAGAAGAAGTCTCATGAATCTCTCCCTATGATAGTAAAATGAATCCAGCGCGACCCCGACAGATCCAGAGTTGGGGGATAAAAGAAAATGATCTGAAAAATCTGAGAAGAGTCACAAGAATAAGAAGACCGACAAGACAACTGGAATTGTTGCTATTTCTAATGATGACAACAACCTTATTTCATATTGAATGGAAGAAGTGGTAAATGAAAGCTACAAAAATATGGATGAACGACACACCGAATCGGTAAGAAGCATTAAATATTTACTGCAAACACCTTGTACCACAATAAAGGGAGTTAGAGTAGCAGTTGAGAGGGAGCTATATTCGACTATGTTGTAAGAAGAAGTAGGCCCATATGAAGAGAGACCTGTCGAAGTATCGTTGACTCCTACACAAAGAAAAATTCAAGTGGTTGCTAAAGCGATTGACTTGGGAACGTCGGAACACAATGTCATGATTAAGGATCTTGATCATGTGACTTTTGATTTTTATGTAGTACCAAAGTATCTACTACATACTATTCAGCAGGATGTAGTAGAGGAAATGAATACAAGAGAGCGTGATATATGTTGCTATCTTAAGCATTCCAAGACTACCATTTCATCTTTGAAGAATAAGTTCAATAATATAGAGAAAAAAGCAAAAACATGGCAAGATAGCAGAATATGAACAGGCTTCTCAATCATGGGAAGCCTTGATGGATGAAACAGAGCTAGAGCAGATAACAGAGAAATTTCATACTACTAAACACAATTTTAATAAGTTGAAGAATGAATTGAAGAATTTGCCAATAGTGGAAAAGATGAGTAAGGTTCTCGAGATTAAAATATTACAGCAACAAGTAGCCGTATTGTACACACAACGAAAACAAAGAACAGATCGTGTCGTAGAGCTATAGATGGAAGTATAAAGGATGCAAGAAAAATCCACCCATTTCATTAAAAACTGCGACAGGAAATGTGTGCGAAAAAAGTAACAACTTCGGAACATATTAGTTCCGAAATTGTGGAACAATTGCAGAAAGTCCAGGAAGAGGTACGCCAAGAAGAAGAAGTTGTAATGCAGATATGTCAATATTTTTAGAAAAAGCTCACACCAATAGAATTTTTAGACTAATGTGGCTCACAACAAGCCACAAGTGAGTGTTGGGGAATGTTGGCTCTAGGAAAAGATAAACAAAATCTTGTTCAAAAATATGAAAATTCTGTCGCAATATGAGGAAATATTACGATGGAATTAGAAGATGCAACAAAAGAGGATAAAACCAAGTCTAAACGAGGATTTTGACCTATTTTTGGTAAACAGTTAGTTATATTAATAGTCTACTTTTGGAAATAAATAATATTTTTAAATTGGGTTGATAGCGCCTATTTTTAGATGCAACGAGATGTGTTAAATTAGTAAGACAACCTGCCAGCTAATAGTTGAGAATCAGTCGATGGGTAAAAAAAGAATTGTAAAATATTATAAAGTCAATCCAAGCTATGTATGGGTTACATATGATGGAGAGTAGAGAATAGGGAAGAATAGAACATAACGGAGAAAGAAGAACGTAAAAGAGAAAAAGATAGAAACCTGAGAGCATGAGATGAGTAAGGAATTCACTGGATTGTAAAGAATATCTAAATAAGAGTCTGTAGGTTGTTTGCACAAACCAAAGGTGTTCAATTATTACTCATTCCAGATGAAGAGCATGTTTGTGGTTTTTCCCAGATCAGTTTCCACATTAAAATCTGTTTGTTTGTATCTTTGATAACTGTGCCTATGATTGAATGAATATATGTCGTAAATTAATCTGTTTAAATGTGTCGAGCATCTAAATTATATAAATAGTATGGAATGTTAGTGTGTTTTTAATAACAGAGACTAAATGTTATTTATGTATGTTGACAGATCAATAGGTTATATTCTTTAATGATGTATGTATGAATATAGAAGGATATTCCTTGGTTTTGGTCAAGTGACGGGATGGTGTTATGATAAATCAATCCCTTGACATAACTATAGAAACCTAGTTCTGGCAGTCCCCATAGATATCTCAGGTGAGACCTCATCTGCATTGTAGGTGTTGTTGACGGAGTTATACTCTGTCAAGCCGATATATTGGGCTTTGTTAACGAACAAAGGATCTGAACCTAGGTCGACGGGAAAGAACGCTAACAATTATCTTAAGTACTCATTGTTAATATCACTTGATTTTAACTAATTGAGGTTTCCTTAATTAACTGGTCATCCTCATGAGCAATTCAAATTTTCTTTGTTCTCAATGAAATTTATCTTTATCTCTTATCTTATCTGCATGGCCCATATGTGCTAAATTTAATTCATTTATCATATCAACTAAGCTGATTTGTCTAATGATGTGATCATATCATTCTACTATTGTTCCAAGTGATCTTATGCTAAAGTAATTCACTCTAGAGGTGGCCAATATCTAGAGGAGATTTAATAGATAAATCATGGTTAGTAGTATGTCACACGTCATGCATGCTTCAACTAGCAGAGAATTGCCTCTACAAATGAGGCACACCTCAACACATGAGGATTCAACTTGTCAAGCAAGTACTTAGCCTTGTCCAACAAGACTGTACAATATCATCACTTTGACAGGTCAAATAATTCACCTCAATGTATGAGGAATAACCTTCACACATAAGGCTTCGTTATTCTTGAGTCCAACCAAAGAATTTACTCCAAGTTTCTTGAGTCCAACTCAGGATCCCTACTACCTCAACACATGAGTCCCAATCCTGACACAAAATATTGGCTTGGAGATTGACTCGTGATGTTGTCACTTTAACACACACTCTCGGCTAGGGAGGAATTCTCTACCATACCAAGCTTGTATCAAAAGTACCTATACACCATCATGGACAAAGCATTAGTCAACATATATGTAATCTCCTCTAGACCATGTAGATGAAATGATACTTCATGTCAATGTGTTTCAACTTATCGATAGGTAGTACTAGCCACAATATACTTTGCTTCTGTAGTACTATGGAATATGGAACCTTGACTCTTGCTAGAATAAGAGATCATAGTTGATCCCAGGATAAAACAATAGCCGGATGTACTCTTTCAATACATAATACTAGCACCCCAATAGGAGTCGGCATAACCAAGTAACATTACCCCACCACTGGAGGTATATCTAAGTCCATAAGCAATATTAGCTCAAAGGTATCTAAGCACATGCTTCACAACAACCCAATGTCTACATCTTGGCTCATACATGAAATGGCTCAAGATACTCACAACATAACATATATCAGGCCTACTATGTATCACGTACATCAATGAACCAATAAGTTGTTTATACTTGGTAGCATCCACTATGTTGAAATATTTTAACTTCGAAGAATATTCTATATGTATCTTTTGTGGTCCCTGATGATCCTACCAGGAGAACCAATTGTATTACTTTATGCTCCGATGCTTCTAATCGGAAGAACTAATAAGAGTCAGGAGGTAGTCCCCTCTAATTGTAAAGGTGGGTCATTAGCACCCCAGTGTGGTTACTTGAGCCTACATGTGTAACTCGAGCCTACATGTCAAAATTGATAATTAAAGTGAACGGATGAATATAAATAGACATGTGGTGCTCCTCATTTGCAACACACATTCTCACTAGTGTAGCGCATTAGTGGAGGAGAGAGAAGTAGCTGGAGAAAGAGGAGGATCAGTCTTTGATCTCCCTTTTGGTTTTATCTTTTATCTTTTGGGGCATCTATATTGAGGAAGCTTTTGCTAGGTTTTTCCCTCTAGGATTTTCCCAGGATAAATATTTGTGTTCTTTTTGTATGGTTGTGCTTGTCTATCTTTCAGTGATCCTGTTTATATGCTTTTGTTATGAAATTGAAATGAAATACTAATGATCTAGCTTAGCATATGAAAATTCAACATGGTATATGAGCCACCCTGAAAGAAGACATTGTGCAGCTATAGAAGCTAGGGCTTCTTACTTTTTGGGTCTCTCTCCACAATCGATCAGCAAAAGAAGGCTAGGCTGACTCTCCATTGAAGGGTGCATCTTTCTATTGAAGCAGAATTTGATTCCGAGCATTTTCAGTTTTCGGTGCGAGAAATTAGGGCTTTCTACATAAGAAGAATTTTTGAGTGAGCTCGGCATACGATTTCTCTCCTCTTCAAAATCGAAGTTTAGAGACCTGGATCAATATTTTTGGTTGGGAGAAACTCCAGGAAATCCAAACCCTAGTTTGACCCCGAGCTAGAAAACCCTAAATACTAAAACTGATAAGTTTTGGTAAATTCACTATATCTCAGGATTGGCCAAGGCTGCAGAGCTTAAAATTGCATAGGTCGAAGATAAAATCATGATGTACACTGTATCCAACATTCATCCTCATATTTGTTGTATTCTATGAAATATGATCCCTCCAAGTTAGGGTTCCAGCCTCTTCTAGGATTCATCCCTCAACAGGACACCTGGGGATAATTGCTATATCTTGGGATACCAAGGTCCAAATGAAATTTTGGAAGATGTTCCAGAAAGGGCATGGACTTTAATTTATGTGATCTGAGTTTCAGACTCAGAATATGAAACAGTGATGCATGGCAGTCCGTACAACTTCACTGTTCTGAACAGTCCTGTAACAAGCCACCTTGGGAAAATGATCATAAGTCCGAATTGGTGAAACCAATTCTGATGAAAACTATGGTGTTGGAACACGAACATGTGAGCATACCTCAATACGAATTTTCATACATATAGGAGCATAAATTTTGGAGATAGCGTAGAAACAGTATCAGGCATTTCTACAGGAGAAATTGGAAAACTAGGGCTTCCTGTTCGGGAGATTCCCTCCACAGTTTTCAGAAAAGGACTACATTATACAGCTCATCCTGAAGAGATCTATATTTCTATCCAATCAGATATGAAATATTCCAGGTTTTTAAAATGAGGGTTTCTTTGACAAACCCTAGATCAGCCAGCTTCAGAACCAGGACAGACACCTCAAATCGGTAAGATCTACTATTCTTTTTCTATTTCCATTTGAGGTTCTCATCAGCTTGATGATAAGCTAGGTGAAGTTGAAAACTTCCAAGCATGGAAGTATTTGATCTCTCTGAATAAAATGAATTGGAAACCTACATGAGTAGAGAGGTTCCAATTCCAAAGGGAGATGAGGCTCAAAGCCTTACTCCAAAAGAACTTGGTCAAGGCCAAGAAGATCATTGCCGATTCAGTCACAGATCAACTTGTACCACAAGTGTCTTCCCTAAAGACATCAAAAGAGATGTTTGATTTCTTGACCAAGCTATTTGAAGGAAAGAACATACATCAGAAGATGACCTTAAAAAACAAGTAAAATAAGAAGTGAAGAATGTAGAAGTGGTGATAGCCACCTTGAATGGCCTCCCAGGATCATGGCATTCATTCATGCAAGGAATGTGTGCCAGAAGGAAGTGATTACTTTCAGTTGACTCTAGCAAGAAGAAGAAGCTCAACTTGTAAGAAAAGAAGAAGAAGACGGCAGAAATTGAAGATCAAGCTCTCACCATTCAAAGAAGATCCCTAAAGCGATGAGGAATATGAAGAACTCAATTCTTGAAGAACCTCTTATCCATATTATCATTTGGATAAGAAATGATGATGTTAAGAATGAAGAAGATGATGAAGTAGTATTAATTCTTGCACATGATCTAGGAACTAGGAATCAAAATCATCAAAGAATAATTGACAAATACTCATGAATTGGAAATAATCAGATCCGGAATTGGTTTCCTCTCTGTATATTTAATAAACAATAAAGGGTTAATTGACAAACACCATATGACAGTAGTGAGATATGGATGAATGTTGTGTTGGCTAAATAGTTGCATGATGCATAAGAATTGGTCGTTATGCATATGTTTTATGAAATAGTTCTCACCATGCAACTGGTGCATTTGAATTGTAGGAAAGGTCCTGTACAACCACCTACAAGAAAAGAAGGATGAGACTTGTTCCGAAAAAAAAGTGATGACGATTCAATAAACATGAATCTGAAACTCCCAAGGTCAAAGACATCATGATGAAGGAAAGAGCTTCAGAGAGCGGTAGATCCACCTCGAAGGATGAATACCACCATGGCTATGAAAGAAGCTATGATCAAAAAGTAACAATTGATCATGAGGAATGATGTATTTGACATGGTTTCGAGACATAAAGGGAAGAATATAGTATCTTCCATATGGATCTACAAGAACAAGTGTACAAATCAAGGTTCATGATTTTCCTCAGAAAGAATAGACTATGACATAACATACTCTATTGACAAGTATATATCAAGCATAGAACCACCTGTACAGAATGAAGAGGAGAGATGATACTCCACTTCAGGGGGAGTGACTATAGAAGATATCTAAGTTCAACATGGTACGACATGATGGACAACTTTGTGATAGTTAGAGACTTTACCAAGAGTAAAGTGGGTTCCAACTAGGATATGTTGATGACCTGACAAGACAAACTCATGGAAGATGCTATGATGAAAGAATACTAGAATGATGTTTGGGATATAGTACTCAAACGAGAAAGCAAGAATGTGGTATCTTCCAAATGGATTTGCAAGATAAAATATGTTGCAGATAGAATTAAGGAAATACTTGTGGCTAGAGGTTTCTATCAGCAAGAGGGAATTAATTATGAAGAGACGTTTTCCCCAATAGTACGGTATACTTCGATCAGAGCTATCATGGCACTTGCATCCATGATGAAGTGGGACTTACACTAGATGGATGTGAAAACAGCTTTTCTGAATGGTGTGATTGAAGAAGAAGTATACATAGAATAGCCATAAGGATCTGAAGTTTAAGACAGATGGACTCACGTATGCAATTTGAAGAAGGCCATCTATGGCCTGAAGCAAGCTCCCAGAGCCTAGTATGGAAGGATAGATAGTTTTCTAACGAAATTCGATCCTAACCTTTACTTCAAGGTTATAGAAGATGAACATGTCATACTATTACTGTATGTGGATAATCTATTCCTGACAGGGAATGAGAAACATATTGTAGAATGCAAGAAGAAGTTCACTGAAGAATTTTAGATGAAAGACCTTGGGTTAATGCATTATTTCCTAGGTCTGGAAGTATGGAAAAATTCAGAAGGAATATTTCTCAACTAGGGAAAGTATGTAGTAGAGATATTGAAAATATTCGATATGTTGGAATACAAAGCCATGGCCACACCCATGGATTCCAACTTGAAGTTGTTAGTTGATGACTCATCAGAGTTAGTGGATGTGACTCAATATAGACATATTATTGGGTCATTAAATGTATCTAACAAATACCAGACCAGACATTTGTTTTGCTATGAACACCTTGAGTCAGTATCTATTTCAACCTAGATGGGTTCACCTGATAGCCGCAAAACATGTGATGAGATATCTGGAAGGGACTATAGACTTTGGTCTATACTATGATGGAAACCATGACTACAGATTGTATGACTATACAGATACAGATTGGGTTGGAAGTATCTCAAATAGGAAAAGCACATCAGGTAGATGATTCTGTTTGGGGTCTGCTATGAGTCCATGATTTAGCAAGAAACAGTCCAATGTTTCTCTTAGCACGGTTGAAGCAGAATACATAGAAAATTGCTCTGCTAAATTGTGAAGCCATATGGCTTTGAAAGCTGATATTAGGTCTCTTTGACCTGAAGATGGATACTACAATGATTCTATGTGATAACCAGAGCTGTGATGACAGAGAACCCTGTGTTTCGTCGTAACACATAGAAATATGGTATTTCTACATACGAGATAAGATGCAGATGATGATACTATAGATGCAGATGATGGTCATTCAGTATTTCTATACTGAATATAGAGATGATGATGTTTCAGTATTCCCATACTGAATATATAGATGATGTTTCAGTATTTACATACTGTAGATGCAGATGATGGTGATTCCGTATTTCTATACTGAATATAGAGGTGATGATGTTTTCAGTATTTCTATACTGAATATATAGATGATGATGCTTTCAGTATTCACATATTGGAGATACAGATGGTGATAGTTCAGTATTCACATACTGAAGATGTAGATGATTATGGTTTAGATGATGATGCGTTGACAAAGCGTCTGTCCTGAGTAAAGTTCGAACACTTTTGAGACAAGCTTGGTGTGGTTCGGAAAGACCTTCCCTGAAAGGGGGAGTAGTGATGTTGCAGTGGGATTGTATCATCCCTAGGAACTTTCCCTAAAGTGATTCGGTGACCTCGATCCTAGAGAATGAAGAGGGATTGTATCATCCCGGGACATCTATCCATAATGGATCTGGTGACCTCGGTCCTCGAGAATGTGGTAGGATTGCATCATCCTTGGACTTAGTCCTAAAGTGATAGGGATTGATTCTCTCGTAATCAATCCGGTGACTTCAGTCCTTGAGAATGTGGTAGGATTGCATCATCCTTGGACTTAGTCCTAAAGTGATAGGGACTGATTCTCTCATAATCAATCCGGTGACTTCGGTCCTCGATAATGTGGTAGGATTGCATCATCCTTGGACTTAGTCCTAAAGTGATAGGGACTGATTCGCTCGTAATCAATCTGGTGAATTCGGTCCTCGAGAATGTGGCAGGATTGCATCATCCTTGGACTTAGTCCTAAAGTGATAGGGACTGATTCTCCTGTAATCAATCCGGTGACTTCGATCCTCGAGAATGTGGTAGGATTGCATCATCCTTGGACATAGTCCTAAAGTGATAGGGAATGATTCTCCCATAATCAATCCGGTGACTTCGGTCCTCGAGAATGTGGTAGGATTGCATCATCCTTGGACTTAGTCCTAAAGTGATAGGGACTAATTCTCCCGTAATCAATCTGGCGACTTCGGTTTTCAAGAATGTGGTGAAATTGCATCATCCCTGGACTTTAAGTCCAAAAGTGATCCAAATACTTTTTTATCTTTGAGCTGTGGAGTGCAGGTTGTTGTTGATGATTATGATGCCATACTGATCGAAAGATCAGAATATGATGATGATGACGTACTGATCGAAACATCAAAGTGTGATGATGATGATGTAATGATCAAAATATTAGAGTGTGATGATGATGACATACTGATCGAAAGATCAGAGTGTGATGATGATGACGTACTGATCGAAATATCAGAATTTGATGATGACATACTAATCGAAAGATCAGAGTGTGATGTTGTTGATGTTGTTGTTCGAAAGTTCAAAGTATGATGATGATGTTGTTGATATTGTTGATCGAAAGATCAGAATATGATGATGATGTTGCTGATCGAAGGATCAGAATATGATGATGATGATGTTGTTTATCGAAAGGTCAAAGTGTTGAACATGTCGTTGTTGATCGAAAGGTCAGAGTACTGAAGATGTTGTTGCTGATCGAAAGGTCAAAGTACTGAATATGTTGCTGATGATCGAAAGGTCAAAGTGTTGAAGATGTTTTTGTTGATCGAAAGGTCAAAGTTGTTGCTGATCGAAGCGGTCAAAGTTGTTGCTGATCAAAGCGGTCAAAGTGTTGACGTTGCTGAAGACTGAAGATTGAAGATGAAGACTACATGATGTTGAAAAGCTTCCAATGATTTATAGATGTGTTACCCTGATGATGTCAATGATGTCCTCTATTTCTCTCCTATTATTGTTGTTGTTGATGTTGTTGTAGAATACCCTTCTCGTTAAGGGGGAGTGTTGAAATATTGTAACTTCGAAGAATATTCTATATGTATCTTTTGTGGTCCCCAATGGTCTTACCGGGAGAACCAATTGTATTACTTTATGCTCCAATGCTTCTAATCGGAAGAACTAACAAGATTCATGAGGTAGTCCCCTCTAATTATAAAGGTGGGTCATTAGCACCCCAGTGTGGTTACTTGAGCCTACATGTCAGAATTGATAATTAAAGTGAACGGATGAATATAAATAGAGGTGTGGCTCTCCTCATTTGCAACACACACTCTCACTGGTGTAGCACATTAGTGGAGGAGAGAGAAGTAGCTGGAGAAGGAGGAGGATCATTATTTGATCTCCCTTTTGGTTTTACCTTTTATCTTTTGGGGCATCTATATTGAGGAAGCTTTTGTTGGGTTTTTCCCTTTAGGGTTTTCCCAGGATAAATATTTGTGTTCTTTTTGTATGGTTGTGCTTGTCTATCTTTCACTGATCATGTTTATATGCTTTTGTTATGAAATTGAAATGAAAGACTAATGATATAGCTTAGAATATGAAAATTCAACACACTAGATCCAATCCAAAGTCTGACTCATTTAGTTTCCTCAAATTTGAAACCATCAGAGTAGTCATGGATTCGCAATCCATCGTACCAAACCTGTGCAACACATCAATTATGTATTTTACTTGCAAAAGGAAAATATTATCTTTCCTTTTCCAAACTCCAAGACCAAGAAATTAGTGCAGAAGACCTAAATATTTCATATCAATCTCAGAAGTGAGCTCCCTCTTCCACCAAGCTATCATATGTTCCTCTCCAGTAAGGAACAAATCATCAACATAGAGAGCCATTGTTACAATAATAAAATAGTAAATTAATAGGTAACCATTAGCAATAGTAATTAATAATATTAAATATAGTTTATCAAGAGAAGTGTCTCTTCAATATTTGATGGCCTAGCCATATTTAAGGCGACCATATTCATTGTAATCAATCATCCATTTATATATTAACCATTTATTCAATCATATTCTGAATATGGAACATCTTCCTCCATAACCCGGATACGGGATAGCTAATTACACCGGGATACGGTGTAAAAACCAATATCATAGGTTGATTCTTCACAACTTTGAAGTACAATTTTGGACCATCTTCTCTCTTCGAGAAGCCCAATATATGAAGATAGCTATCAATCCTCGAATATCAAGCCCTGAGGGCTTGCTTAAACCTATACAAGGAATTCTTCATTTTGCAAACATGGGACTCCTTCCAATGAACTACAAACCCCTCAAGTTCCTATATTTAAACCTCTTCCTCAAACTTACCATTGAGGAAGGAAGTATTCACATCCATCTAGTTATTTTTCCACTTAGAACATACGGAAGTGAAAGCATAGCTTGAATAGTGGTGCAACAGGCCATATGAGAAAATGTCTTATCATAGTCAATTCCTTCTGTTAACACCATTATTTATCAAGGGGATAAAAAATCATGATAAAGAAGAAATGATAGGTTGCTTGTCGAACCTAGGATTAAATATGTATTGTAAGAGTACGATGTTGCCCCTAAGAAGTGATCCCGTTATCAAGAATCTGATGGTACAAGTTGAAAGGATAGAAATAAATGGCCAGGATTGTCTCCGCACTCACAGAGATGCGAGGAGGATAAGGTACGTCCGGGCATTTATCGGGCGCACAGATCAACGGCTATCAATCTGGCTCGGGCAGATCCACGGCCCATATTTAATCCGCGCTATGAAATCGCATGTTGGTTAAAGAAATGGGGTCCGATGGAATCGAGTACGTAATGCTCGATCCAACGGTGGAAAGGTAAAGGTGGATCTCATCCACGGTCGGGATTGATTCCGGAGCCCAAATCTACACGGCAGATAAGCCCAAAGCACCCAGCGGAATGAGTAGGGGGGCCGTTGATCTGACGGTTGAGGATTAAAGGCAAAGTGGATCAATGTCGGTTGACGATTCTGGAATATAAAGTTGCACGGTGGTTAAAATAACGGAGCCCAGTGGAATGTGATAGGCCCCACCTAATCCAACGGCTCACAAATAAAGGTTGATCGCATCTACGGCTGTGGGGGATTCCAGAACGTGAAGTTGCACGAAGGATAAAGTCGGGAAACTCAGCGGAACCGAATATCCCCTTCTCGATCTGACGGCGGAGTAATGAGAGGCTATTTCATCAACCGTCGGAGATGTTTCCGGGGAGGAGACTTGCACATTGTTTATTGCCAAGGCGCCCGGCGGAAAGATGTACGTGGCACGCGATCCAAGGGCTAGAAATTAAAGAAGATTCAGATCGACGGTCCTGGATGAACCCAGAGAATGGAAGTGCACGGCGGATAGAAAATAGATGGTGGTTGCGGGAAATAAATGGTTGTCCACGTGGCGAATTGTGGTAGGCTCCGGAGACAAAAGTGGTTTACGAAAAACCAGTGGGGGCCTATCAAAGCAAAGTTGACTTCTCATTATTATTTTATTCGTTTGGGAAGGGTGAAAAGGAAAGGCCGATTCAGCAGCTTCCATTTGTCAATTCGGGCACGCTCCAAGCACGAGCCTCTACAGTCGACCAGGTAAGACTTAAACCCTGCAGCACCTCCATCCAAATTACCTTTGTAAATTAAGAAATGGACCAGGGGAAAGAAATTCAAGTGTCTGGTCAGGTTGTAGACGACAGAGAAGAGTTTTTAGTGGATAGAGATAGGAACATGTGCGACCCCTTCCTATCCATAGGGAGCGTGTCGGTCAGTAAGGAGAAATTGTGGTATTATAACTCACAGGGTAACGATGTATTAAATGTCTGTAAGTCTTTCCTGTATTACTTTGCTCTTGATCAAACCCTACCTTTCCCGGAGTTTGCGGAGTGGTGTGCCGTAAACTATTCTCCCTCCCAGAGAATAATTGTGAGTCGGTCTGCGTCAAGAATTCTTTGTAAAATTGATGCCACAGTCATCAGAGAAAATCTCAGTTTGCCTGAAAATTACCCTGTTATTCGTGAGTCGATAAATGAGTTGGTCCTTGCTGATTTTTATAAGAATTGTGAAACTGAGAATCGTTGTCATTTCCTGTCTAATATTTTAAAAGAAGGTCAATCCCTTGATGGCTTTTTCCTATCCTACCCCATGCACATTTTCAAAAATGAAGTCCAAATGGTCGTGTCCTTGGTCTGTCAAGTATTAGGTCTGAGTGATGATTGTCGTGTAGGAGATGTCATCCTTGGTTTTTTACTAAGAATAAGTTCCTTAAACCCCGAGTCCCAGTCAATTCCTGTGTTCAATTTTGATGAGTATCTCGCTGAAATAATCCATCTGCAGTTAACTGAGTTCCCAAAAGTTCGTTTCTTTAGGTTTCAAACCTACTTGCTCAACATTCTGTTGTGCTCCAATGTCACCGAGTTGAAATTTTTAAGTACTCTGTGCTCTTTCGATTTGCCCCAGCAAATCAACATGTTCGAATTTGCTAATTCGATCATGTCGGAAATGTACAAAATGTTATTTGATGAGGATTTGCCCCGTGTTCTGGATGAAATGAAGTATTTAATGCAGTCTTCACCCGAAGATCGGGTTGGAGACTGGTTTCTATACAGGGATTACACTGTGTTAAGAATATATGGGTTTACTGGTCAGCCCTACAGGTTACCTTCCTTTTTAACCCCTAGGATTTTCGCACTTGAGTTTATGAGGCAGAGGCTGCTATCTGAAGAGGAGCATTTTGGGGCTTTCAAGAAGTCCTCAAACATTAAGTTTCCACTTAAAGTCGGCGCTTTCATTTTTAAAAGCAAAGGCGCCTTAATATTCATAGAGAAGTTATTAGAGAATATGGATTTCCAAAGGGAATCAAAAGTGAATTATGATCCACATCATGTTATATCCCTAAGGAAACAAGCCAACAAGAATAAGCTATTTGAGCACCAGTCTGTTGAAAATTTGGCTGAAACAACCAATCTGTTACAGTTCAAGGAAGACCCACATCTTGCACCCATTATAGTCTCAGAAAATACTAACATTTTAGTTAAGCGAAGTCTCTCTGAGACTGAGAGTATGGAAGTGGACGAAGATGGGTCCCATAAAAGGCCAAAGCTGCTTCAAGGTGGTGAAATGGTAGATGAGGAAGTTTCTGATGATTTTAAAAAGGTTTCCCTGATTCCCATGAAAACCGTACAAGTAAATCAATTATCTTTTAAAAATGTAGAGGGTGATGTAGACAGTTCAGAATCAAGCCAAGTATTTAAGTCGAAGGAAGAGCTCAAAGCCAGCTATATGGAAAAGAGGAAGCAGTCCCTAGAGGAGACCAGAAATTTGCTCCCGAGAGTGAGAACTTTATGCGGTTCAAAACCTCTCTAGTTTCTGCTAGAGATGTTGAGAGAAACACATTTAAGATGGCTATAGTAAACGACAAGAAGATGTCTGAAATGGAGATCCGGCTGGACAAAATCAGTACTCCGGATAAGATTCAACTGCACAAACAGACCAGTGACATGATTTACTCAGACTTGTTGCAAGCCATGGTAAGGATTAATAAATTGCAAGTTTTGATAGACAAACTAGAAATCCAATTGAAGCATGAGAAAGTTGAGAATAAAGCAAATGTCATTCAGATTAGAAAGCTGCAGACAGACATTGTTAGTTCAGACAACACCCAGGCAGTTAAGAGGATGCTAGAGGAAAAAGACAATGCACTCCAGGTCTAAAGAAAAAGCTGAATATTCCAGGTTCAAAGCACGTCCAATCAGCGGAATTAATGGCTTTGCAAGAGGAAAAGGATAAAGTCCATCAGGAGATGATGGAATATAAGGGAAAAGCTGTCGAACTACAGGAAGAAAAGGACAGGTGGGAGGCCAAGCGAGATGAACTATTATCCCAGATTTCCTTAATGAAAAAAGACCAAAGTGACGAGAAGGAAATTATGGAAGAGTTAATGAGTCAAACCCCCGCTGATGAAGACCTATCCATTGTGAATATCTACAAGCCATTAGATGATTTTTCTACCGATGATTTGTTGGTTCCAATGTCCCAGGTGAGCTTGAAAGAAGAATCAATTAAAGATTTGAAGGCAGAGAATGAAAAGATAAAAGCTAAATTGGCCAAAGTAAATGAAAGTAAAAAGAAAATATTACAGGACAGAAATCAGTTGCAGAAAAAGTTCAACGAGCTAAAGGAGAAAAGCATCGGGAAAGGCCCTCTTCAGGAGGCAAAACATATCATTTGGGATACCTTGTGTATAGATATTACCAAGTTCCGACACTATCTAAATTTTATTGATGATTTGAATATAATGATAAATTTGGCTCACCAGAGATTAAAACTGGTAAATGAACATATGGAGAAAAGGACTCTTACTACAGCTCAGAACACACTAAATTTTCTGAATTCACTGACATATCAGAAATTGCACGAGATGGGCATAAAGGACAGAGTATCAATAGTGATGTGGGCAAAGAAAATCATCCATAAGCATCACTTAATCAAAACGGTCCAAGATAAATCAGAAGGATTGCTTCTGCAGGTTAATAATTTTAAACAGGATTTTAAAGAGCTGTTCGAGGACGGATTGCCTTCTTTCTGGGACGGAGAGGGGCGGATGTTCTCACAGGAACATTATCATAATCTGCTTGTTCAGTGCCGCATGGACCACTCCAAATTCAATGATTTGGAGAAAAGCCTGATAGGGAAAACCATTGTGGATATGCTCACAGAAGATTTCGAGATTCTGCAGAAGTTCACCATCATCAGAAGCAAATTGCCCAGAAAGTCCTATGAAGCATATATGGAGCTCGAGGTATCAATTCGGGAAATGACAGAATGTGACACCCCAAATTCGGAGCAGTGGAAAGCCGTGGAGCAGTTTGGAAAGACAAAGTATATTCTTCATCCCCAGGAACAGGTGTCATGCACTGAGGAGCTGATGGGGAAAAGACGTGGAGGTGATGGGACAAAGACGTGGAGCTGGCTGAGCGAAAGTTTGTTATCAAGTTGATTGTTACTTTGTGATCTGCTAGGATTGGAGTTGTAACAAACTTCCTAGGGGTTAGGAATTTAGTTACAAAACTCTAAATTAAGCCGATCATTCAGTGATTGATCTTCTGGGAAGACCTATTATTTTATGTATAAATTTGCATCTTTTTTAAGAGATGGGGGTTGGAACCCATCGGGTGGTGAATAATTTTGGAGAACATATCTGTTTTTTGGAATAACAAAGTGAATGCATGAGAGTTTTTTATCAGAGATTCATGTGTCATTGATATTACAGTCTGTGCTTCTTTCTTTATGTGATTGTATTTCCCTTGTGTAACACTCCATTTTGCTTCTTCCTCGTATCTGGAATATAGTGTTAGATGATTGGAATTCATGTGTTTATGCTCTGGTTATCATTTCAGATATTATATGATTTTTTCTGCTAAAGTTGATATAGAACTCATCCTTGTTGATACTCTGTATTAATGGGTTGTTTCTTCATCTCCTATGTTCCACCTCGATCAATTTGAATGACTGTGATGATATGATTATCTTGCCTTTGATGAATCTCATGTATATGTCTTTGTGGTATCTCAATATTGTATATGACTCCATGCCCAATGGTTATGTGATTGTTTCAGCCAAATACATAAACCTTTTAAATGTTATTTTAAATCTGGTCCTGTTAAATCATTACTGAGAGATCCCTCTCTGGAAGAAAATACCAGTTTCTTCATAAAGTGGTTTTGTTGTTACCTTGGAGTATACCTTTTACAACCTGGGTACATTCTGAGTGCTAACAAACTGGCGCCGTTGCCGAGGACGAAAGTGCATATCTGCCTTAGGAGAACGACAAAGATTAAGAAATATTTCTGTGGGCAAACAGGAATTTCGAAAAAGAAAGAAGGTTGTATATTTGCCCTGGCGACTTCACTATAAAATTGTTTCAAAATTTAAGAAAGACATTCTGGCTTCGAGAAGACATATGCGAGGTAACTCTGATACCAAAATATTGGAAAGTTTTGAAGATCCAAAAAAGTTGTTTAGAAGAAAAAATAAAGAAAGGATAGATTTCCCTTTGTTCGGTCCATCATCATCGCAAGATTCTTGTATTGATCCAGAATGGGGAGTTAATACTGGAAAGAACCTGTTGAGAACCAAGTCTGAATCTGACCTTAAAAATACTGAGTTCAATCCCCATAGGTTAGAATATTATCTGTTAGATTCCCTCTAGAGAGATTTGCAACAAACCACCAAAGTTGAAGCACCCACCTCTCGAAGTACTCAAAATTATTCACTTCCTGTGAATCCATCCAGACCCATGGCCGCTAGATTTGCTCCCTTGCGTCTGCCTGCCATATTACATGATCTCCCTCAAAATTATTCTCAGAGAATTTCTTTATTTGATGGGGAGGGGGATATAACAGGGAAACAGCATGTTGCCAAGTTTGAAGATTTTATTGACTTGGAGGAAGTTGACTATCCTGATGTTAAGATGCGGTTGTTTGCCCAGAGTTTGTCAAGGGAGGCAAAGAAATGGTTCAAAGATATTCCAAATGGGTCTATAGTGAATTTTCAGGCCTTTCAGAATGCATTTTTAGATAGGTGGGATGATAAACAGAATCCTCTGCAGCTTTTATCTCACTATAACAGTCTTAAGAAAGGGTGTTTTGAGTCTGTTCATGAATTTTCGAGCAGGTTCATGAGGGATTACAACTCTATCCTGGAAGATATAAAGCCTTCTACAGCAGCTGCTAAACTACATTATGTTGGGGCTTTTGATAATGATTTTGCATTTCATTGCGGGAAAGGAAATCGACAACTCTTGCTGCCATGTTTACTGATGCCCTAGAAGTGGAAGCTAACATGATGGCAAGTGGAAAGATGAAACATAGAGATATGGATAGGAGGAGGAAGGAAGAAAATGTACCTTCTACTTCGTCTTCTTCCACTGAGGTTAAGTTTGAAATGATGTTGAAGACTATGGAGAATTTGATGGATAGGTTAACCATGGACCCTAGGCCTTTCAATAGAGAGCAAGAGGATCCTCAAATCAGGAATCCAAATTTCAGAACACCAAATCCCCCTATTCCCCCCCAAAATAGACAGAGAGACCAGAGAAACCCAAGGAACCAAGAAGAACAGCCCATCTGCCCACCTTTCCCTAAAAATTATGTTGCTGATGAAAAAGATCCCCCTGAAAATGAGATTCATCTGTTTGGAGAAAAGGATTCAGAAATATATCTTACTGAAGAGGAACATAATATGTTTGCACAAGAAGATGCAAATAAAGAATTTGGAAATGAGCTATATCAAAGAGGTTATTTACATGCAATGGATGATGTGCAAAGGAAAATCAGACTGAGGAATAGGGAGGTCCCCATAAATAAAGGGAAGGCAAACCCAAACTAGCCTTCCTCTAGTTCTTTGAATGGAGAAAAAGGAAAAGAACTACAAAAAGAGCCTTCTGTGAATAAGGAGGTTGAGAATGATGTACAAAGGGATAAGATAATAAAGAAGGCGACTCCGATTGCTGTGGAAAAGATTGGTGCTGGTTTTAACCTAGAAAATGAGCTTTCAAAGCTAAAGATATCTGTTCCATTTAATGAGTTATTGAGAAACACTGAATACAGAGATACTATCACAAAAATGGTCAAAAACCAAGGAGAATGGCAATCTAACATTTTAGAATTGAATGATGATAATCCTGCTATTTCATTTGGATCAAAAGTTGAAAATATAGAAGGTGAAGAAGTTCATCCTTTCTATTTAAGCCTAAATGTGCATGACAAAGTGGTCCATAATGCTATGTTGGATTCTGGGGCATCACACAATCTGATGCCCAGAGGGGTGGTAGAAAGTTTGGGATTAGAGGTAACAAGGCCCTATAAAGATCTGTACTCTTTTGATTCCAAAAGGGTAAAATGCCTTGGATTAATTAAAGACATGGTGGTGAATTTGAACAAACTACCCTCTAAAACTATAGTCATGGATGTGGTAGTGGCAGACATCCCACCCAAATTTGGGGTGTTGCTGTCAAGATCTTGGACTTCCAAGCTGAAAGGTAGTTTACAGATGGATATGTCATATGCTACTATTCCAGTTCCAGATGGGAGCAGAAGATTATATAGTGAAAAAATAACTCCATATGTAGTAAGCAGTCAGGATAAACCTGAAGTTCATCACATATATGCTATTGACACTGATTTGGGGTCTTCTATTTTCTTTAATGATGCTGTCCCACACGATGTAGAAAAGACATTGCAGGAGAAGTCTGAGGAAAACAGTGAAAAAGAAGTTTTGGAGCAGGATGCTCTAGAAGCAAAACAGAAAAAAGAAGGCCAATGGATTATGTACTTTGACGGATCTGTTGCAAAGGTTGGTGCTAGGGCTAGTGTCTACATAATTTCTCCTATTCATGATTTCAAGGCTTTATCATACAAATTGCTATTTGAATGCACAAATAATGTAGCAGAGTATGAGAATTTGTTATTAGGATTACATGCTTTGAAATATTTGGGGGCTCAGAGAGTCAGGATCTTGGGAGATTCTGAGTTGGTAATAAACCAGGTAAACGAGAGTTACCAAACCAGACATCCTCGGATGAGGGCTTACAGAAATGAAGTATGGGATATGCTTGGTAATTTCTTCACAGAGCATACAATTCAGGTTGTTCCCAGGGTTGAATATTTGGTGGTTGATTCTTTAGCAGTATCTGTTAGAAAATTTGAGACCCCAATGACTAGTCAAAAGGAATACCAGGTGGATATTTTGAACAGACCTTCTATTTCGGACAATTCCAAATACTGGAAGGTGTTTGAAGATGATATGCAGATCTGAAGATTTTTAGAGTTATCAGGAGAGTTTGTGAATACTCACTTTGACAATGAAAATGATAATGATAGGGCCCCTGGAGATGACGAAGAAATTGAATCAGAAGAAGAAGATGCTAAGAAGTTAAGGAACACCTTAGGAGGTAAGGATATTATCCAGCTAAAAAATAATTTCATACCAAGAGGCCTGATCCCTTTAGAAAAGCTCTTTGATCAAAATGATGTTGCCAAGAACCCAAAAGTGAAACCTGTTGGAGACGCAGTTGAAGATAAAAACATTGGCACTGAAGAAAATCATAGAGTCATAAAATTATCCAAGAAGCTGCTTGAGAGGGAGAAGGAGGAGTATGTAAAGTTTATGAAAAAGTATACAGATGTGTTTGCTTGGAGTTATGAAGACCTCAAAGAATATGATACATCTATCATACAGCACACTATTCCTATAAAGCCTTGGGAGAAGCCTTTTAAACAGAAACTCAGGAGGATCAACCCTAAATTGCTCCCTGTCATTGAGAAGGAAATAAAGAAGCTATTTGATGCCAAGATCATTGTAACACTCAGATTTTCTAAATGGGTTGCGAATTTGGTCCCTGTCAGAAAAAAGAACGGAGAGATAAGACTGTGTATAGATTTTCGTAATTTAAATAAGGTCTCCATGAAAGATAATTATCCTTTACCAAAAATGGATCATATACTACAGCAAGTGGTAGGGGCTGAGAGAATTTCAATGCTAGATGGTTTCTCTGGTTATAATAAGATCAAGGTACTACCTGAAGACCAAGAGAAGACCGCTTTCACCACACCCTGGGGCACTTTCATGTATGCAAAGATGCCTTTCGACCTGATGAATGCAGGAGCTACTTTTCAGAGAGCTATGGACATTGCCTTTGCAAGAGAAATTGGAAATTTCGTGGTAATTTATATGGATGATATCACAATCTACTCAAAGTCTAACAGGGAACATCTGCGTCATCTGGAGAGGGTTTTCACCAAGTGTAGGAAATATGGCATATCTTTGAACCCTAAGAAATCTAATTTTTCATTAGAAAAAGGAAAGCTGCCAGGCCATATAATATCCAAAGATGGCATAAAGATATCCTCAAAGAGTGAGTGGAATTCTGAAGGTAGGAGAACCCAGAAGCAAAAAGGAGATACAATCATTTCTGGGACAGGTAAATTTCTTGAGGAGATTTGTACCAAGCTTTGCTGAGATTTTGATGAATATTACAAACATGTTGAAGAAGGGTCATGAAATAAAGTGGAATACAGAAGCTAAGGAGTCATTTCGGGAAATCAAGAAAGCAATTTCAGAAGCTCCTGTTTTGGTAAGTCCAAATTTTGCCAAAGATTTTTCAGTATTCTCATATGCTTCAGAGCATACTATAGCAGCAGTATTATTGCAGAAAAATGATGAAAATTTGGAACAACCCATAGCCTTTTTCAGTAAAATGCTATGGGATGGGGAATTGAAATATGACATCATGGAAAAGCATTCCTGTGCTTTAGTTAAAGCATTAAAGGATTTCAGAGTGTATGTTTTGCATTCCCATGTAATTGCACATGTTCCAACCGCTGCAGTAAAAGCGATTTTGACCCAACCAGATCCAGAAGGCAGGAGGGAAAGATGGATAGCTACATTATTGGAATATGATATAGAAATAAAACCCACGAAGCTGGTTAAAGGACAAGGGTTAGCAAAGATGATGACAAACTCAAATTGTGAATCCTTGCAGATCAATTTTTTGACTCACCAGTCTGATCAGTTGGATACAGAGATAGAAGTGATGGTTGATTTTGAGGCTTCTCCATGGTATTCCGATATTGTGTATGTCCTCTGAAATTCGCAAGCACCAAAAGGATTAAGTAAATCGAGAGCAAGATCCGTAAAGTTGAAATCTGCTAAATTTTGTATCATAAATAAATATCTTTATTGGAAAGATCCTGGAGGAGTTCTACTAAATTGTCTTTTGGAAGGTGAAGCTCAGTAAGTTACCAAAGAATTCCACTAGGGAGACTATAGGGGACACCACTCTTGGAAAGTGACTGCAAACAAAATCCTGAGAGCTGGTTATTATTGGCCTACATTATTCTCATATGTATATAAAGAAATCAGCAAGTGTCATCAATGCCAAATTTTCGACGGTACAAGAAAGGTACTGCCTCTCCCTTTGAATCCAATAACAGTTGAGGCTCCTTTCCAACAATGGGGTTTGGATTTTATTAGTGAAATAAACGCCAATTCATCAGGTCAGCACAGGTGGATCTTGACAGCTACAGACTATTTTACTAAATGGATAGAAGCAATTCCTACCAGGAGGGCCACTGAAAATGTGATCATGGATTTTCTTGAAGAAAATATATTGGCTCGATTCGGGTGTCCAAGAAGGATAGTAATAGACAACGCAGCTACTTTCAAATCTAGGAAGATGATTAATTTTTGTCATAAGTATCATATAAGCCTCAATCATTCGACTGCATATTATCCTCAAGGAAATGGATTAGCTGAATCTTCAAATAAAAGCCTGGTGAGGATCATCAAAAAACTGTTGGAAGATAATAAGAGGTCCTGGCACACCAAACTAAAATATGCGCTGTGGGCTGACAGGATTAGTACTAAAAGGGCTATCGGCATGTCTCCATTCCAACTGGTATACGGGGCTGAAGTGATTTTTCCAACATCATTAGGGGTACCAGTTATGAGATATTTCCAGGATCATCAAGAAGAACCAAATCACATACAGCGAAGGATAAATCAGATCATTGAGCTAGAAGAACGAAGAAGTACGGCTTATAACAAAGTGCAGTCACATCAGGAGAAAATGAAGAATACTTTTGACAAAAGGATCAAAGAAGAGCAGTTTCAGATTGGTGACCTGGTTTTGAAGTGGGATGCTCCTAATGAATACAAGCATGGAAATTTTGACCCTATGTGGGTCGGACCTTATGTTGTTGCTGGGTACAGAGGACAGAATGCATTTTTGCTGGAATATGCAAATGGGGTTCTTTTGGAGAGTAACCCTGTAAATGGAAGGTATCTAAAGCATTACCTATCCTGAGGAGGAAGGTGAAATTTGTATCATAGATTGTACATACTTATTTTTCTTTACAAGTAAATATGAATGGTAGGCCGAGTGCATTTGAAGCTCGCAGTGAAATCCCTAAGATTCAGGAGGCCTACCATTCCTTTTCTAAAAATATACAAAAATGATATATTTACAAAAAACAAAAGATGGGTTTTAGGGAGTTATTATGCAAAATCAAAAACAGGCACCTAGTCTATGAGTTCTTTGATACCTCACAGGGAGGATATCATCCCTAGATGGAGCCAGCTGTTAACACCATTATTTATTAAGGGGATAAAAAATCATGATAAAGAAGAAATGATAGGTTGCTTGTCGAACCTAGGATTAAAGATATATTGTAAGAGTACGATGCTGCCCCTAAGAAGTGATCCCGTTATCAAGAATCTGATGGTACGAGTTGAAAGGATAGAAATCAATGGCCAGGATTGTCTCCGCACTCACAGAGATGCGAGGAGGATAAGGTACGTCCGGGCGTTTATCGAGCGCATAGATCAACGGCTATCAATCTGGCTCGGGCAGATCCACTGCCCATATTTAATCTGCCCTATGAAATCGCATGTTGGTTAAAGAAATGGGGTCCGACGGAATCGAGTACACAATGCTCGATCCAACGGTGGAAAGGTAAAGGCGGATCTCATCCATGGTCGGGATTGATTCCGGAGCCCAAATCTGCATGGCAGATAAGCCCAAAGCACCCAGCGGAATGAGTAGGGGGGCCGTTGATCTGATGGTTGAGGATTAAAGGCAAATTGGATCAACGGCGGTTAACGATTCCGAAATATAAAGTTGCATGGTGGTTAAAATAACGGAGCCCAGCGGAATGTGATAGGCCCCACCTAATCCAACGGCTCGCAAATAAAGGTTGATCGCATCTACGGCTGTGGGCGATTCCGGAATGTGAAGTTGCACGAAGGATAAAGTCGGGAAACTCAACGGAATCCAATATCCCCTTCCCGATCTGAGGGCAGAGTAATGAGAGGCTATTTCATCAACAGTCGGAGATGTTTCCGGGGTGGAGACTTGCACGTTGTTTATTCCCAAGGCGCCCGGCAGAAAGATGTACGTGGCACGCGATCCAAGGGCTAGAAATTAAAGAAGATTCAGATCGACAGTCCTGGATGAACCCGGAGAATGGAAGTGCGCGGCGGATAGAAATAGATGGTGGTTGCGGGAAATAAATGGTTGTCCACGTGGCGAATTCTGGTAGGCTCCGGAGACAAAAGTGGTTTACGGAAAGCCGGTGGGGGCCTATAAAAGCAAAGTTGACTTCTCATTATTATTTTATTCGTTCGGGAAGGGTGAAAAGGACAGGCCAATTCAGCAGCTTCCATTTGTCAGTTCGGGCACGCCCCAAGCACGTGCCTCTACAGTCGACCAGGTAAGACTTAAACCCTGCAGCACCTCCATCCAAATTACCTTTGTAAATTAAGAAATGGACCAGGGGAAAGAAACTCAAGTGTCTGGTCAGGTTGTAGACGACAGAGAAGAGTTTTTAGTGGAAAGAGATAGGAACGTGTGCGACCCCTTCCTATCCATAGGGAGCGTGTCGGTCAGTAAGGAGAAATTGTGGTATTATAACTCACAGGGTAACGATGTATTAAATGTCTGTAAGTATTTCCTGTATTACTTTGCTCTTGAGCAAACCCTACCTTTCCCGGAGTTTGCGGAGTGGTGTGCCGTAAACTATTCTCCCTCCCAAAGAATAATTGTGAGTCAGTCTGCGTCAAGAATTCTTTGTAAAATTGATGCCACAGTCATCAGAGAAAATCTCAGTTTGCCTGAAAATTACCCTGTTATTCGTGAGTCGATAAATGAGTCAATCCTTGCTAATTTTTATAAGAATTGTGAAACTGAGAATTGCTGTCATTTCCTGTCTAATATTTTAAAAGAAGGTCAATCCCTTGATGGCTTTTTCCTGCCCTACCCCGTGCACATTTTCAAAAATGAAGTCCAAATGGTCATGTCCTTGGTCTGTCAAGTATTAGGTCTGAGTGATGATTGTCGTGTAGGCGATGTCATCCTTGGTTTTTTACTAAGAATAATTTCCTTAAACCCCGAGTCCCAATCAATTCCTGTGTTCAATTTTGATGAGTATCTCGCTGAAATAATCCATCTGCAATTAACTGAGTTCCCAAAAGTTCGTTTCTTTAGGTTTCAAACCTACTTGCTCAACATTCTGTTGTGCTCCAATGTCACCGAGTTCAAATTTTTAAGTACTATGTGCTCTTCTGATTTGCCCAAGAAAATCAACATGTTCGAATTTGCTAATTCGATCATGTCGGAAATGTACAAAATGTTATTTGATGAGGATATGCCCCGTGTTCTGGATGAAATGAAGTATTTAATGCAGTATTCACCCGAAGATCGGGTTGGAGACTGGTTTCTGTACAGGGATTACACTGTGTTAAGAATATATGGGTTTACTGGTCAGCCCTACAGGTTACCTGCCTTTTTAATCCCCAGGATTTTCACACTTGAGTTTATGAGGCAGAGGCTGCTATCTGAAGAGGAGCATTTTGGGGCTTTCAAGAAGTCCTCAAACATTAAGTTTCCACTTAAATTCGGCTCTTTCGTTTTTAAAAGCAAAGGCACCTTAATATTCATAGAGAAGTTATTAGAGAATATGGATTTCCAAAGGGAATCAAAAGTGAATTATGATCCACATCATGTTATATCCCTAAGGAAACAAGCCAACAAGAATAATCCATTTGAGCACCAGTCTGTTGAAAATTTGGCTGAAACAACCAATCTGTTACAGTTCAAGGAAGACCCACATCTTGCACCCATTACAGTATCAGAAAATACTAACATTTTAGTTAAGCGAAGTCTCTCTCAGACTGAGAGTATGGAAGTGGACGAAGATGGGTCCCATAAAAGGCCAAAGCTGCTTCAAGGTGGTGAAATGGTAGATGAGGAAGTTTCTGATGATTTTAAAAAGGTTTCCCTGATTCCCATGAAAACCGTACAAGTAAATCAATTATCTTTTAAAAATGTAGAGGGTGATGTAGACAGTTCAGAATCAAGCCAAGTATTTAAGTCGAAGGAAGAGCTCAAAGCCAGCTATATGGAAAAGAGGAAGCAGTCCCTGGAGGAGACCATAAATTTGCTCTCGAGAGTGAGAACTTTATGCGGTTCAAAAACGTCTCTAGTTTCTGCTAGAGATGTTGAGAGAAACACATTTAAGATGGCTATAGTAAATGACAAGAAGATGTCTGAAATGGAGATCTGGCTGGACAAAATCAGTACTCCGGATAAGATTCAACTGCACAAACAGACCAGTGACATCATTTACTCAGACTTGTTGCAAGCCATGGTAAGGATTAATAAATTGCAAGTTTTGATAGACAAACTAGAAATCCAATTGAAGCATGAGAAAGTTGAGAATAAAGCAAATGTCATTCAAATTAGAAAGCTGCAGACAGACATTGTTAGTTCAGACAACACCCAAGTGGTTAAGAGGATGCTAGATGAAAAATACAATGCACTCCGGGTCTTAAAGAAAAAGCTGAAGATTCCAGGTTCAGAGCACGTCCAATCAGCTGAATTAATGGCTTTGCAAGAGGAAAAGGATAAATTCCATCAGGAGATGATGGAATATAAGGGAAAAGCTGTCGAACTACAGGAAGAAAAGGACAGGTGGGAGGTCGAGCGAGATGAACTATTATCCTAGATTTCCTTAATGAAAAAAGACCAAAGTGACGAGAAGGAAATTATGGAAGAGTTAATGAGTCAAACTCCCGTGGATGAAGACATGTCCGTTGTGAATATCTACAAGCCATTAGATGATTTTTCTACCGGTGATTTGTTGGTGCCAAGGTCCCAGGTGAGCTTGAAAGAAGAAGCAATTAAAGATTTGAAGGCAGAGAATGAAAAGATAAAAGCTGAATTGGCCAAAGTAAATGAAAGTAAAAAGCAAATATTACAGGACAGAAATCAGTTGCAGAAAAAGTTCAACGAGGTAAAGGAGAAAAGCATCGGGAAAGGCCCTCTTCAGGGGGCAAAACATATCATTTGGGATACCTTGTGTATAGAGATTACCAAGTTCCGGCACTATCTAAATTTTATTGATGATTTGAATATAATGATAAATTTGGCTCACCAAAGATTAAAACTGGTAAATGAACATATGGAGAAAAGGACTCTTACTACAGCTCAGAACACACTAAATTTTCTGAATTCACTGACATATCAGAAATTGCATGAGATGGGCATAAAGGAAAGAGTATCAATAGTGATGTGGGCAAAGAAAATCATCCATAAGCATCACTTAATCAAAACGGTCCAAGATAAATCAGAAGGATTGCTTCTGCAGGTTAATAATTTTAAACAGGATTTTAAAGAGCTGTTCGAGGACGGATTGCCTTCTTTCTGGGACGGAGAGGGGTGGATGTTCTCACAGGAACATTATCATAACCTGCTTGTTCAGTGCTGCATGGACCACTCCAAATTCAATGATTTGGAGAAAATCCTGATAGGGAAAACCATTGTCGATATGCTCACAGAAGATTTCGAGATTCTGCAGAAGTTCGCCATCATCAGAAGCAGATTGCCCAGAAAGTCCTATGAAGCATATATGGAGCTCGAGGTATCAATTTGGGAAATGACAGAATGTGACATCCCAAATTCGGAGCAGTGGAAATCCGTGGAGCGGTTTGGAAAGACAAAGTATATTCTTCATCCCTAGGAACAGGTGTTATGCACTAAGGAGCTGATAGGGCAAAGACGTGGAGCTGATGACGTGGAGCTGATGGGACAAAGACGTGGAGCTGGCTGAGCGAAAGTTTGTTATCAAGTTGATTGTTACTTTGTGATCTGTTAGGATTGGAGTTGTAACAAACTTCCTAGGGGTTAGGAATTCAGTTACAAAACTCTAAATTAAGTCGATCATTCAGTGATTGATCTTCTCGGAAGACCTATTATTTTATGTATAAATTTGCATCTTTTTGAAGAGATGGGGGTTGGAACCCATTGGGTGGTGAATAATTTTGGAGAACATATCTGTTTTTTGGAATAACAAAGTGAATGCATGAGAGTTTTTTATCAGAGATTCATGTGTCGTTGATATTACAGTTTGTGCTTCTTTCTTTATGTGATTGTATTTCCCTTGTGTAACACTCCATTTTGTTTCTTCCTCATATCTGGAATATAGTGTTAGATGATTGGAATTCATGTGTTTATGCTCTGGTTATCATTTCAGATATTATATGATTTTTTCTGCTAAAGTTGATATAGAACTCATCCTTGTTGATGCTCTGTATTAATGGGTTGTTTCTTCATCTCCTATGTTCCACCTCGATCAATTTGAATGACTGTGATGATATGATTATCTTGCCTTTGATGAATCTCATGTATATGTCTTTGTGGTATCTTAATATTGTATATGACTCCATGCCCAATGATTATGTGATTGTTTCAGCCAAATACATAAACCTTTTAAATGTTATTTTAAATCTGGTCCTGTTAAATCTTTACTGAGAGATCCCTCTCTGGAAGAAAATACCAGTTTCTTCCTAAAGTGGTTTTGTTGTTACCTTGGAGTATACCTTTTACAACCTGGGTACATTCTGAGTGCTAACACCTTCTTTATGTGAGAAACCATGGGAAACAAATCTAGCTTTATACTTTTCAATACTCGCATCAACAACATATTTGATCTTATAAAACCATATGGAAGTTACTATGGACTTCCCTTCAGCTATAGGAACAACTTACCACACACCATTCTTCATAGTAGATTTGTATTCATATACCATTGCATATTTCCATACTTGTTACTTAACAACTTCTTCATAGGTGAAAGGTTATGAATCATTGATGTGACTCATCCGTGCAACATAATATGAATATATTTTAGGTATCCTCACTATCTGGATGATCCTAATGGTGCTCCATGTCTTTTTGGATCTTTTAAAATGTCTTAACACCACATAAATATCCTCTTAGCAGGAGGTTCATCAAGTGATCTTTCAACCAATTCTACTAGTTCTTCATGAGCTAGCACATCTATGGACTCTTCTCGATTATCCCTCTTAACATATGAATGGGGAGAACCAAAATATGGATCTTCCATCATGAGAGTCTCATGCTCCTCCATTAATGAATCATAGTGAATCTATTTAGAGTGTTTGAATGCAGTCTCCTCATGGAATGTTGTATGATTTCAATGTGTCTTTCACTTGGTACATAGATTATGTAGGCTTTGGATTATTCACTATAACAAGTAAAGGTCCATTTATTTTCGAATGGATCCATCTTTGTCCTCTTCTCTTTCTGCACATGAATGTATACATGGAAACCGAGGATCCTCAAGTGTGCAATATATGGTTTTTCACTAGTGAAAACTTGTTCAAGAGTCTTGTCTTCCAGAATAGCATGAGGGATTCTATTATGGATGTAAACATCAGTGCTAGAGTCTTGATCCCATAAGAAGGTAGGAACAACTTTATCATACATCATGGATTTTGTAGCCTCACATATTGTTTCGTTGTTCCTTTCGGCAACCCCATTCGAGTTGGGTTGTAAGGTACATTTGGCTATCCTCTTATCACTTCAGAACAAGTCTCATCATTTTTCTCTTATACTCCATAACATACGGTCTTTCCTACAATTCAAATTCTATCAAGTGATTAGCAACCTTGCATAATCCAATCATTTCAACGCAATGACAAATAGTTCACATAGTTTATGCAAACATTTTAACCAATGCTTGAACACAACCTCCATCCAAATATCATAGAATGTTATGCAACACTATAGGATACTCACTCAATCACAACATGTACTATATGATCTTATTGTTTGTAAATAAAAGAAAACTATAACATATGCCCATCATTTTACATACTTACTAATTCTAGCAATACATATCTCCATATATAATTGTAATGAAGAATATATTCAAAAACATTCAGATTTGATTTGTAGAGCAATTGATAGTCAAATACATATACTATATATTTTATTTTTTATGGGATCCCTCTTGATCTCTACTTCCTTGTGGAGATTATTGGGGTCCCTAGGTCTTCATACACCATCACTAGTACATACAGCTCAAAAGTTCCATGAAATATTGCCACGAAGAAGTTAAAATGGTAATTTTCGTGGATAAATTGATAAATATTTTGAACAAATTTTCTTGTGGCCCCTAATCATCGTCGCTACTGCAACGTAAATGACTGGTTGTCTCTATATAGATGAAAGTTCATCTATATTACGACGAAGACAAATTCTCGTCTCTATAGTGGTAGAATGCTAAACACTTTCAAATCAAATCCAGATCAACAAATTTGAAGTGGAGGTCCTGTTGGGGGAAGGTAGGACAAGAAAAGTGAAAGGTAATTATAATGAGGATGAAAAACCATCATGTTTATCCTCATTAGAATAATCACAAACATCATCATATTCATCTTTATGATCATCAATTCTATCATAATCATCATCATCAATATCATCATCATCATCACCATCATCGTCATCATCGACATCAAAATCAACCTCATCCTCATCCTTAGCCTCATCATTGTCAATGTTATAATCATCATCGTCATCAATGATATCATCATCATCATTGTCGTCATCATTGTTATCATCTTCATCATCATGATCGTACTCATTAGAATAATAGCAATCATCATCATGTTCATCCTCATTATAATAATCACAACCATCATCATCTTCATCTTTATGATCATCAATGATATCAAAATTATCATGGTCGTCATCATCACCATCATCATCATCCCCATCATCTCCATCATAATCAACCTCATCCTCGGCCTCATCATCGTCAATGTTATAATCATCATCGTCATCAATGTTATCATCATTCTCATCGTTGTCAATGTTATCATATTCATCATCGTGATCATCATGTTCATGCTCATTAGAATAATATAAATCATCATCATCATGATCATCCTCATTGTAATAATCACAACCACCATCATATTAATGTTCATACTCATTAGAATAATAGCTATCATCATCATCATGGTCATCCTCATTAGAATAATCACAGCCATCATCTTCTTCATCTTTATGATCATCAATGGTATCATAATAATCATCATCACCATCATTACCATCTTCATCATCACCATCATCACCGTCTTCACCCTCCTCATCATCGACATCATAATCAACCTCATCCTCGTCACCGTCAATGTTATAATCATCATCGTCATCAATGATATCATCATCATCATTGTCATCAATGTTATCATCTTCATCATCATGATCATCATATTCATTATACTCATTAGAATAATAGCAATCATCATCATCATGTTCATCCTCATTATAATAATCGCAACCATCATCATCTTCATCTTTATGATCATCAATGCTATCATCATCATCATCATCATCATCATCATCATCATTATCATCGTCGTCGTCGTCATCACCATCGTCACCATTGTCATCGTCATCATCATCGACATCATAATCAACCTCATCCTCAACCTCAACATCGTCAATGTTATAATCATCATTGTCATCAATGTTATCATCATCATCGTTGTCATCAATGTTATCATCTTCATCATCATGATCATCATGTTCATACTCATTAGAATAATAGCAATGATCATCATCATGTTCATCCTCATTATAATAGTTGCAACCATCATCATATTCATCTTTATGATCATCAATGCTATCATCATCATCATCATCATCACCATTTTCATCATCAACATCATAATCAACCTCATCATGAGCCTCATCGTCGTCAATGTTATAATCATTGTCATCGTCAATGTTATCATCGTCATCATCGTCATCAATGTTATCATCTTCATCATCATGATAATCATGTTTAGACTCATTAGAATAATAGAAATCATCATCACCATGTTCATATTCATTATAATAATTGCAACCATCATCATATTCATCTTTATGATCATCAATGTTATCATCATCATCATCACCACCACCATCATCACCATCCTCATCATTGTCATAATCGACATCAAAATAAACCTCATCCTCATCCTCAACCTCATCATCATCAATGTTATAATCATCATCGTCATCAATGATATCATCATCATCATCGTCATCAATGTTATCATCTTCATCATCATAATCATCATGTTCATACTCATTAAAATAATAGTAATCATCATCATCATGTTCATCCTAGCACTGACGATTTGTCATGGAAAAAAAGTTCACATGTACTAGTATAGATGAGAACGATGACATAAATTATATGGAGAGATATCATAGGAACTATGTTCATCGTGTACTATCTTTTTTTATGTGTGCATTAACACATGTAATCCATAATTTGTAGCTACCCACTCTAGTATATCTTGAATAAGCCTAATTATTTTTTAAAATGGTTTCTATGTTAGAAGACATTTTAAAAATAATAGTAAGACAAAAACAATTTCTTGTTCATATTCTTATTGATCAAGGTTGTAATTAATTGAATTTTACACATTTTCAAGATTTAAAGATTTGTAATAAATAAATTGTATTATACAATGAATTCCATCTAACCTTATTACTTACTTATGCGTGTCTCAAGTCTTCTTGATAGTGGACTTTATTAAGCATCCTCTATGTGTCAAACTTTGAAATGGTCACCATATTACACTCATATGACAATTGTTTTCCAAGAAAGGTTACATTGACGATGATGATGTTCTCTATGATGATGATGATGGCCATAAAGACAATGATCATGATAATCCTATTGACTACAGCAAGACCGATAATTTTGCTATCAACATCATCATCATCACTAACGATGATGATGATGTCGATGGTGTGCTTTATGACGATGGTGATGATCATTGACGATGACAATGACAATGCTTATGATGATGATGATGTTCTTGATGATGATGATGATAATAATGATAATGATGACAATGATTATTATGATGATGATGATGATGATCAAGATGGTGGTGATTGTGATTATGATGATTATCAAGATGGTGGTTATGGTGATGATGATGATGATCATAAGTATTGATGTCATCAGTTTCTACTACCCTGCCTCTGTGTTGCTAGAATAAGTCCCTGGATTTATCCTTTCTCGAAGGGGTATAGTGGAATTATTGGATTCAATGAACGATAATAAATCACATTAAAAAATTAAACATTAAAATAATAATAAACATTAAAGTAATAATAAACATTAAAATATTAATAAACATTAAAAATAATAAATATAAATAATAAACAAAACAAATCAAAATAAACATTAAAAAACAACAAACAATTAAAACTATCAATCTTACCTTCCCCCTATTGCAACAATGAAATTTTACATCTTTCACTTACCTCACCCACAAACTACGATCGAGGTCACAGAGAAGTTTCCAAGGTTGCAAAGGAGGTTTTCTAGTTACCTCACACATGAACTAGGCCCGAGGTCGCAGAGGTGTTTCCAAGATTGCAAAGGAGTTTTTCCAGTTACCTCACCCATGAACTAGGCTCGAGGTCGCAGAGGAGTTTCCAAGGTTGCAGAGGAGGTTTTCGAGTTACCTCACCCATGAACTAGGCCCAAGGTCACAGAGGAGTTTCCAAGGTTGCAAAGGAGGTTTTCCAATTACCTCACCCCTTATCTTCATTGGATGGGTCATTGAATGCGGTTAAATTACTAGTAAGAATTGCAGTTTTGGTTTATTATTCAATTTCCTAATCATAATTTCTAACTACATGCTAAATGCGACATTTTAAAATGACCCATTTTTTTGAAATCGTGAATTGAACACTCGAAATCGCATTTTCAAGACTTCCTTCTCCGTCTGATTCCGATGGGTAGGGGTCGATTTGGTTAACACATATACTTCTCCCCTCTTTCACCCACGCGGTTAGCAACTTCGGAATCGACCAGGTGGAACCGGGAATACTGACAGGTGGGACCGTCACTGCCACTGTTTCCCCGATGGAAGAACCCCTGATGTTACCACTAGCAGTAAGACCCCTAGATTTGGGGCTTGGAGGAAGCCATTTTTATCTTTTTCCTCAAATTTTTTCTTAATAAAGAGGGTCTACACTATCTACGGACGCAACAATAATTCACACAACCCTTCTTAGACCCTCTTTAGAACCCTACTTCATCTACAAAACAGTTTTTGTACAACGATTTGGAATTGTTCGAATCGAGATGGCTAGGATATCATCCAACTCCACCTGCCCATTGTTCTCTATCATTTTCCTGAAGGTACTCATCATTTCTTTTTTCCCAGTAGTGATTTCTTTTATGGTTGATATGAGACTATTGAAATTTGCATTATCATCATCGACCATTGTTTCTTTTCCCTTTCCAAATTGATACTCTATGTCCCCCAATTGTAATGTCCCCTAGGGATATCAATGGGAATGAGGGACATATTATTAGCTCTCTAACGCTAATTAGATAATTTTATCACAATGTATTAGTTAAACAAATATTAAAATTCATTTTTCAATATTTGTTTCATGACAAAGTTATTTTAATTACAAATAAATTAAAATAAATTCAATAATTATTCAAATGTCTCATCCAAGGGCTGGAAAGGATTACTAACACCTTCTAGTGACGTCACCTATCAATTCCAATCCAATTCAGACATAAATTCTACATCTAAATGCCATTTACTCTTAATCATGATTAATTAGTAATTAGTGTTCCAATTACGATACTTAACGACAATTAGCGCATAATTGACGATACTTATTATAATTTCATTTGCTTATCCCTTAACAAATGTTTATCAAGTCCACTGGCTAATTAACACCTAATAACATGTAAATCAGGGCTAATTACCATTTTTCAATTAATTAAACATAGTAATTATGAAAATGATTCCACGAGAACTAAGTTAACTAGTTGTTCAATACTAACAACTAGTCTTGCACAAATTTGACACAAAACCATGCCAATGAACCAAAACGTGAACCTATAGCCATTATACACATATTTAAGCATGCATGTACAGTAAAATAAAGTACTTTTTCAGATCAGATACGAGTACATAAACGAAGGATATTTCAAGTGCAATCAATAGAACTAGTTAATAAACACTGCCAGGAATTCAATCAAACCAATCATATCAAGTTTCGAGGCACACAGAGGTGAAGGAACATATATGGAAAATAGCATTCTACAGCACAAGTAAAGCACCAATAACAGAGCATATTTGTACATTCATCTTTTACCAAAAACAGAGATTCGAATCCAAAAACTATTTGCCAATTTCACTGCAATGTACAAAGTTTTCAATTGAGCTTTCCAAATGCCAAATAAAGAGAGATATATGACTATTGTATCTCATGGAAATCATATCAAGGATAAATTACAAGCATATGGCTGTAGCTTTCCACCCATATACATTGCATTAAACAATCCAAAAAATAAGTTAATTCTACTCATCCAAATTGACTAGTAATTCTAGGAATCACTAGAATATTTAAATCCACAGATCGTAGAATAATTCAAATGAAATTCCAACTCTATATAACATTTTTTATCAGTCATAACATAGGTAGATCTCATTCTAACATTTTTTCAAACACTTCATATGCAAAGTCACAAATCTACTCAAAACAATTCCATTGAAGGAGCTAGAAATTGGAAATTGATCTAGAATTTCAGTAGACATTTCCCCAACAATACCAAGAAGATTTATCCTCACATTCTCACACACATTTCAATATTATTTATCAGATATAAAAATAAAAGTAACACACAGGAATTTTTACAAACACTTCATGTGATAACTCTCCAAACTATGCCAAACAATTCGATCGAAGAACTAGTTTTCGAATAAAAGGTAAAAGCACGAAAGAGAAGTGTCTTAAACCATTCCGAGGATGATGCACCATCAAAAGACACAGTATATAATGAAAAGGGGAAGAAATATCAATTATGTAGCAAAGGTACCAAATGATTATTTTCTCAAACAATTTGTGCACAAAATCCCAATAACTAGTTTCCAACTCCTTCATAAAATTTACTTGCATAAATAGATTGAATTCTATGAGAAAATTCTTCCACAAATAACTCATATGTTTCATCAAACATTTCATGTGCATCCATAAATAAATCAGATCAGATCCAAGTAAATTAAATAAACATGAGATAAATCACTTATCTTATCAATACGCAACTGGCATCATCTAGACCACATTCCACCCAGCCTTTGGCACTGCCAAGCCAGATCTCACTTTGACAGGCCACCCTCGAGCTGAGGCCACAGATCCACAATATAGGTGCACTAAAGAATAACTCAAGTATCATCTTGAGAATCCAGAACTCTATTCCTCACCACATATTTCCTCTTCCACCCCACTGGGTGCAATGGTAATCCATACCCCATAGGCCATCAAGATATCGCCATTCACCATCAGTATTTATGTGCAGGTTAAGGACAAAGCCAAGTAGTGGAAACCAAGGAAAATCAAAAGTATTAACAACCATAATCAACAACCATCCAAAAGAACCATGAAAAAAAACCTCCCAACCAAGGATATCAAACATGTATTTATAAAACAAATAAGGTAATTCTAACTCAATGGGTCAAAACAAAACCATGGTAACCCAACTTGAGTCAATCCAATGGTGGGGTAAATAAACCACAAGAGGTTAACTCTAATCCAACCCAAGAAATTCTAAATTTCAAGGAGAATGACTCCAAGCCACTCCACCCAACTCAAAATTAGTGAGGTGAGGTGTCACACAAGCCAAGGCACCTTCCCAAAATAGAAAAGGGGGGTTACCAAAGGATTTACACAAGAGTTACACAAATATTTACATAAGTATTTACACAAGGAGTTAAAAAACCACCAAAGGGGCTCAATCAACAAGTGGCACCCACCCAAACTCTAAGGAGGCCCACTAAATCATGAATTAGGCTCAATAATACCAACATAGGATAAATCAATCAAAATTTAGGTCATTTGTACAATACTTGGGTGATCATCAATTAATAAAGCCACTAAGGCATAAATATGGACCAAGATCAACCAAAAAAGTTCTAAAGTGCTAGGAATGTCCCCATACCCCCTCACATTGTGGATCTAGGCCTCCCATACTCTTTTAGTGGTCCTCGATGTGCCAGTTGTTTTCATTAATTAATTATTTACAAAATAATAATAACGTCTCTAGGTCCTTAAAGACCCTTTTTCTGGCACCATGTTCCACAATAATAAACAATTACAAATTACATATGTCTGGGGCTTTAACACACAAGGTATTACACCAACTCTATGTCCTCTAACTCCTCTTCTCCTCTATCACTGTTTCTAAACCTCTCTCTCTGGTAAGTAATGTTGTATGTGTCTTCTAAATTCATTTACAATTTTGCATGCCCACGGATGGCAAGGTACAAGCTCTGATACCACTGTAATATCCCAAACTGGTATTTTTCTTTTTTTGTGTATTGTAGATGGCTAGTAGGCTAATGCCTCAATAGAATATGAAAGTAAACCCTGATCTTTGCATGCATGCATTTGCATGTAGATCTGTGCCCTAGATAATACTGAAATGCTAGAAAGTAGGAGGAATTAATGCATGTACATACCAGTATGTAGATCTACTGATGATGAAGAGGATTGTCCCCACATGCAAGAATTGTGATGGAGAAATAAGGTTTTAAGCCAAATCATCCTCCACAGGTAAGTGTGCCCTCCTCCAAAGCTATAGATGCTCCTCAATAATAAATACTCCATCGATGAAGACCCAGATGAGGTGCAATAGGGTTATAGCTCCCTTCTGGTAATGATGGAAGCAACATGGAGAAGTAGTAGTGGCTCATTAGCCTGCAACTAATGTATCCTCCTCAAGGAATTCACCCATCCAAATAAGACGTCCTCCAAATAGTGATGAATGTTGATAACTAGCTTGAAACTCAAGCTAGGAGGCCCTTCTTCCAGGGGAAGGGTGATGAAGGTATTCCGAGAAGAATAGAGGCACCATGCAGAAGTTCTACCCTCTGTAGAGAAGAATGTGAATATGTATGTCTATGACCAATGCGCCCAAGCTAGGATAGTGAACCCCTCCAATCCAATGAATAATCAATCTCTCGAAGCAACTGCTGAATAGAACCTGATGATGAAGTAGTATTGAATCTAGATGATCCAAACTGATGATGAACTGGGGAAAATAGATTTTGCTGCCAAAATACACCAGTTAGTTGAGCATGCAATCAACCCCAACTTAGCTCATTGAGCTCTCCCATTTGAATCCTCAAATCAATAATCATATAAGTGTCCTTCTCCATTCGCTTTACCTTTATTTTATAACTTCCAACTGTGAATAACCTAACTTTTGACCTAATTAGGCCACTTTAACTTCTAGTTTGCAGTTGAATTGCATGCAGGTGTTTGGAGACTCAATTAGGTGCATGCTTCATGAAATAATGCTCAGATGTCATGCATGCAGGTGGCCTTTGGCTCTGGTGGCCCCCGTTTACCCAATGATGATATAATATTGATGCCCTAGATCTTATTATATGGCATCATTCCACAGTTGATTCCTTGACTGTCAGTTCCCGCTCGAACCTATGGGAATCATATAGGTTAGCGGGCTGGTCCTCAATGCTTAAGCAGAAAAGGACATTATAGTCCTCCCCGCTCAAATTTGCTTGTCCTCAAGAAACTGTAAAGTTGGGTGCTGTAATACCTATTCTCCCTCCCAAGTAGCATCATCTATAGGTAGATGTCTCCACTGAACCAAGTAGTATCTGATGATTTTTTTCTTCAATTTCCGCTCTCGCACCTCTAGGATGCGCTCAGGAATCAGAATCAATTGCCCCTCATCATCAAGGGGGGGAAGCTCAAAAGATGTAACAATCTGCTGATCGAATTCCTTCTTGAGGTTGGAGAAATTTGAATACATTGTGAATATTTCTCTTTGAGGGTAGTTCTAGCTCATATGCTACCTCTCCAACCTTCTGTATTATCTTGTATGGACCATAGAAGAGAGGTTTGAACTTTTTAGCTCCTTTCTTTTTAAGATATGATTATTGGTAAGGTTGAAGGCGTAAATAAATGAAGTCTCCTACCTCAAAACTGCACTCAACCCTGTTCTTGTCCACATATATCTTATGTTGATTCTGAGCAGCATGTATGTTCTCCCTGAGTATCTTGAGGATATCTTGACCCTCCTGAATCTACTCTTTGGCCTTGGGGGCCATGCTATTGTCGAATATCTGGTCTACGAAAGTGGAAGCATCATACCCATACAGAGCTCTAAAGTGGGTCATCCCAATGGTCATATGGTGGGTGGTGTTGTAACAATGTTCACCCAAGTGTATCCATTTGATCGATGTCCTCTGCTGACCTGCTACGTAATTTCTCAAATATACCTCAATCCACTTATTGACAATCTATGTCTGCCCATCACTCTGTGGATGATAACTTGTGCTCATAGCTAACTCGGTCCCCACTAACCAGAAAAGCTCTTTCCAAAATGCTCCTATGAATTTGTTGTCCATGTCACTGACAATGGTCTCGGGTAACCCGTGGATTCTAAATACCTCTCTGAAAAATAGTTCTGCTACATGTGCTGCTGAATAATCTGAAGGAATGGAAAAGAAGTGAGCGAATTTGGTCAATTTCTCCACCACTACGTACAAACAGTCTCTTCCCTAAACCTTGGGCAGCCTAGTAATGAATTCCATGGAGATACTCTCCCACTTCTACTCGGGAATAAGTAAGGATTGTAGTAAACCATTCGGGTGGGTGTGCTCTATTTTGTTCTGTTGGCACAAGATGCACTCTCTCACATGTTGTATCACATCATTCTTGAGGCCCTTCCATGAGAACATTTCTCTAATCTATCTGTAGGTCTTGAGAAGCCCCCGATGCCCTGTTAATGGTGAATCATACAATGCCTAGAAAATCTTCTTCTTGAGGGAAGACTCTGGAACTAAGAATATATTGTTCTTTTAGTATATGATGTCATCAATTACCCGGTACCTATCATCCTGAGTATGTCCATCCAATAGCTCGTAAGGAAACTTATCTTTGGAGTACTCAACCAAACGATGAGATCTCCAATATAATGAGATGCTCATAAGGGAAAAAGTAGCAGGTCGTCTGGAAAGTGCATTGGCCACTACATTGTTCTTTCCCTTTATGTACTCAATCTCGAAGTCATAGGCTTGAATTTTGCTTACCCATTTATGTTTCCTCTTGTTTAGCTCTTTTTGATCTAGGAAGTATTTCAAGCTATTGTGATATGTCTTAACCTTGAATCTTCCAACCACTAAGTACTTCCTGAACTTGGTTAGCGCATGGAGAATGGATAACATCTCTTTGTCATATATCAAATAGTGGCACTCATAGTATTTGAGCTTCCTTCTCTCAAGTGCAATGGGGTGGTTGTTTTGCATCAAAACTACCCCAATTCCATCTCCTGAAGCATCACATTCTAACACGAAGGGTTGAGAAAATTATGGTAGAGATAATATTGGGCATAAACTCATTACCTTTTTCAATTTTCTTGAATGTCTGTCATGTTGTCTCCGACCAACTGAATGCCCCCTTCTTGGTAATATATGTGAGGTGTGCAGTCATCTGTGAGAATCCACTGACATACCTCCTATAGTAGGTGCAAAGGCCCAAAAATCCCTTCAATTCTGTCACATTTTTAGGTGTAGGCCAATCCAATATGGCCCGAATCTTCTCTAGGTGCACCTGGACCTCGTTGGCCCCTATCACATGCCCCAAGTATAACATATCGTGCATGCCAAACTCATACTTGTACATTTTGGCATATAGTGACTGCTCCTGTAAAATGTCGAGTACTTCATATAGATGTCTCAAATGTTCTTCCCAAGTTCTATTGTATATAAATATGTCGTCGAAGAATACCAGAAGATACTTACGTAACGGATCCTTAAATATATTGTTCATGCATGACTGGAAAGTAGTTGGTGCATTATTGAATCTGAATGGCATCACTACAAACTCATAACGTCCGTAGTGGCAATGGAAGGCAGTCTTTTGAACATCTTGTTCCCTGACCCGAATCTGATGGTAACCTGAGTGGAGATCAATCTTGGAAAAGCACTTTTCCCCCTATAGTTCATCCATCAACTCATCAATCCTGGGGATGGGATGCCTATTCTTTATGGTCTTCTTGTTGAGTGCCCTGTAATCAATGCACATGTGTAGGATTTCATCCTGTCAAAACCCCAAATTTTTACAAAAATTTAAAAATTTTGAGATAACATAAAATGTTGAATCTGTGGTTTACTAACAGCTAAAGGTTAGCAGAAAACGAAACAGTCAAATGATCAATATTAGATAATCTAAAATTATGTTAACTAAGCAGTTTCCTTTTTGTAACATGAATAAGGTTTACTTGCGTATTGTTTTATTTCAGTTTACTGATGAATCTTCTTTATGAGAAGTAGGTGGAATCTAACTTTGAATCCTGGGTTTACTTAGCATTTTTGCTAACGCAGAAAGATTACTGGTTCTTACTGGTTTACAGGTATGATCGAACAAGTAAACGTTTTAATTTCATAAAGTATCAAGAAGTGTTTCTATTTGCAAATAAAATGCTTAGTAGATAAGCTGATAAATTTCCAAGCAACTTCCCTAAGGTAAAGTAGTTTGTTTTCTTCACTTTTTCTTATAAACGAAGTTCAAATAAATGAGTTCCTTTATTTATCGAACGTAGCGACAGTAAAGATACTTACTGTGGCTCTAAACTTGTAGTCTTGGTTGCATAGTAACTTCTACTTTGATATGCATATCTTGCAATGTTATACTTATTGTACTATTGGTCATTATACATTATCATACTATTTATTTGAGTATCAAGCTGATCGAGTTTTACCTTTTGTACGGAAACTTACAACCTGTAAAACTTCTTGACATTATAAGTTTTATTAGTCTAAAAACAATTGTGTCTTTTCACGTGAAACACTGTTTGCCTTTACTTCTTAAATCTAAGTCAATCCATGTGGTTCCATTGATTATGGACTTGAGTAGGATTATTCCATTGCAATTCTTATTACTTCTATAATGTTTTTCTTATATTAAGTTACTATCTGTAACAGCTTTTAAGGTAGATATTTTCTATAATGATCAACCTTCTATCCTAAGCTAAGCACCAGTTATCTTTTATAATCATAAAATCATCCTACCAATAAATAATCATGGTAAATTACTAACAAAATCCAAGTTGAGAAACAACTATTGACTATTAAAGTCTAATCCAACTTTTGAACACTGTAAAAGAATTCAATATATATTCGTTTACCATACTAGCCAACTTTATAGTTTATTTCTAATCGAAACGTTGGATTTATAAGGGTTATAAACATGCATAAACTCTTATGTTTATAGACATACAAGTCTATAGTTAGTTCGAAGGTTCTAAACAAGTCTAAAACAAAGTTGAACTTGTAAAGAATTCATGATTCTACTCTTTACTATGCTATCCAACTTTATAATTGTCACAACTTGAATTGTTGGTTTAAAAGAGTATAACCATGCATAGACCACAATGTATATAAACATAGAAATCTATAGTTGTTCAATGGTTTTAAACAATTCAACTTGGACTTTTCCATATAACAAATGGTTACTATACTTACTAGGGTCAACGTTAAAAAAAATATGGTTTACCAAACGTCCATATCGTGTTATCAATATTATGATATAATGGACATATGATTAGCGATGAGATAATTTATAAATGCAAACTTCATAGTATAAGCAAGTTTGAGATTAAATCATTGTTTTAAATAATTGAAAATTATTGGAATGCAGGTAACTATAGAGTTCAACCCATGCATAGTTTTGATTTTCTTGTGGCACGTGATCATCTCATGGCCAAGCATTGGTCATATAAAATCCTTGTAACCCTAAACGCCTTGTCATTTCCCTCCGATGTTCACGCTGGCCTTCGGGTAGTTTTGCAAGGTCTCATGGCGGCCGTGAGTGTTCTCTCTGCTCTGTCTTGCTCCAACATTTGAGTTTAACGTTGCTGTAGACACCATGGTTCGGCCTTATTGCCATTCCTTTGCAACTGAAGGTTTTTACTCTGCAAAAGTTTGTTGATTATTGTTTGCATTTGGCTTGCGGCCTATCTGTGACTCCATTTTTCCTTTCTTTCGTGGCCTGTCACTTCTATGCGAAGCTGAGGCTTCGCTGCTGTTAGTGTGCTCCTTTGTTTTCGTGGGGTTTGGGATTTTCAAAGCACACTGTCATTAGTGACAGTCTCGTCACTAGACTGCTCGATACTCTTCTGAAGGTAAACATTTAATTTTTTATTCAACATAGAATACTCCTGTTAAAATCGAGTTTATAGTAGGTTTTTATTATTAAAATAATTTTGACACTAACACCAACACCGTGCTCTTGCAGGAACCTGTGACCATTCTTGCGAAAAGTGAAGGAATGTTGTTGGTTGTCTCCAAGGTTTCGTGGCTTCAAACGGGTAAGCCCTAGGTTCAAAAAATGGGTTCTTACCCTACTTGTAACAGGGTTATCAATGGGGAAAACCCTGAGTTGGAAGCTCGTCCAGCTTCGTCTTTAGTTATGCAGTTTCTTTTTATAACTTAATGTTGGTTTATTTCTGTGTACAAACCCTCGCTTCGTCGATGGGTAGCCCCAGCCATGAGCTGGGTGTTGTATTTGGTTTTAAAGTTCAGCCTTCTGGTTTGTTAATGTTAAACAATGGATTTTAAGACAGTTTTTCTTCGATCTTAGACTCGTTTTTGCAGTACATTGTTTGGTGACTCTGTGTAAATAGGGTTTTACCCTATTCGACTGTGAATAAAGAAATTTACTATTTATTCTATTTTGTGATATAATGTAGTTGTTTTTTTTTAAAGCCATAACTGTAACTCCTTCATAGAGTAAATTGTAATAACTCTTTGTTGGCTGAGGAATAAGAGCTAGGGTTTCTTGAATGAAACCCTTGTTTACCTAATTCTTTTAATTTAATTAAATAGGTTCTTTTAATTTGTAAAACAAATATTGTTTTAAGTTATTATTATTACTAGTGTATTTTAAGAATTCTTAAATTTATAACTATTCAATATTTGTTACAGGGATTGTAACCAGTCTACAATAATTTAATTGTTACTGATATAAATTGAGCTAAACAAATGAATTATAGCTTAGTTGTTTTTATTTGAAACAATATATTTAGATTAGGGTTTCGACCATGTAGTTTTCTTTTGCAGGTATAAACCTGTTGATAAATACAGAACAATTCTTTACATAGATATGTTTTTTATTTATATTAATCATTAACATTTCTATTGACTGAAACGATAGAAGAAAATTTACTACAATTATTTGAAAAGATAACATAGACTCTGTAATTTGGTTTGTCCTTTATAATTTAGATACTTTTCATATACCCTTCTTGTTTATAGTAACCGTTAGTCTTAGTTTAGTTAATATTTTAAGTATATAACTATATGAATAGCAGTTATGTCTTTATTGAACTGAATGTAAACAAGGTAGTTTAACTGTGTTTCTTCTACTACATATGCAATTGGTTAATAAATAAACACAAAGAAAATATATATATAACATAACACAGTTTACCCTCCTGCATATTTTAATTTTAAATAAAAAGAATAATGTACTATGTATAAGCATAACATCTTATCTACTACGGTATTTTCTTAATATAATAATCCTTCTACCTGTACCGGGTTATTGATATTTCTTTTCCAGTATATTTACATAAATAAGCTGGTTAAACAATAAACATAGATAAACAGATTATTGTTCTTCTAATAGTAACCTATATACTGCATTAAATTACTCTACTCTTATGAAATGCATAATACATCCATTGATTCCAGTCTCTTATCATTTCCTTCATCTACTTTAAATACTATGTTTGTGCTAGAGTACGGTCTGGTCCTTCCAAACGTGGAAAAACACATATTAGAATTATTTTCCATCTATTTCAGATTCATTCTTTCAATAAACTAAAGATTACTAACTCTAACATTTTACAACTAAATATTTAACATTCATTTAACAGTCAGATTGACATTTAACTATCTAACACAGTAAAACAAAAGAATGTAGAACCTAATTATGATGGACAACAACAGCGTTAGGATGCCGTTCCTCCCTACCAACTCCTGGAGAGCGCTCAAACAACGCTTCCTCAGGACCCCCGAGCCTGTTCCTGGTATTCTTAGCTAAGAACTGGTGGAGCATGCAAACAATAGACTAGTCCAATGACTCAGTAAACACTGTGCACTCAGCGGTAAGATCCTTCAGCTGAAAAGCTGCATTAGATCACTTAGCAGTTATCCCCTCAAACTCTTTCCACAATTCCCTTCCGTTGAATTTCTCTGAAGTACATTCACCTGAATGATCACTTCTCTTGAATGAGTAGCCTCGACTCTCTTCAATGGGCATTTTTATAAAGATTGCCTAGGTCTTTTGGGTCAGTTGTCATTAATTGAGCCACCTACTTTGACTCCACTTTCTTGGGGAATCATGACCCCAAATGTAGGGAGGTTTCCACCTGCAACAGTTGGAAGTGGTTTGAGGATGTTTCCACATGTCTGTTTGCTCTCCACCCAGTCTCCTCCACCAATTTGACCAATAAACACTCTTTTAATAGCTCTCCTAAGCTGTTGTCTCCACCTTTATTTATTTATAATTAAAATATTCAGAATTACATTAAATATCCTTGACTCTGCTGAGTCATCAATTACAACTTAGCATAAAATTTAACATATTGTCCTCAAATAAAATCAAATAAAGTAATATTGTTTTTGCAAAAATTGGGGCATGTAACACATCCTTTTTCTTTACTAGCACTACTAAAGATGCAAATGGACTGGAGCTAGGTTTGATGTACCCTAGTTTGAGTAGTTCCTTGAATGTACTCTCTATCTCATCTTTGTACCTCTTGGGATGTCTGTAAGGAGTGGTCATAACTGTTTGATTCCCCTCCTCTAAATCAATAATGTGCTCAAATCCTAGTATCTGGAGGTTGACCTACTGGAAGGTCTCCGAATACTTCCTTGTGCTTCTGCAGTAAGGCCTCTATATCTATTGGATGTTGTGTGGCCTTATCTAGTGGTTTCCTAAAGGTAACCAAACACTTTGCTTCCCACTCAATATCTCCCTATCGGAGCACTCCCTCCATCCTATGTGATGTCACTATTGTGGGAGGGTAGGTGTCCATCCCTCTCAATACTACCTTTTGTCCCTCTGCTCCTATGAACTCCATCTCCATGGTCTGGTAGTTTGTGGAATACTTCCCTATGGAATACAGCCACTGAACTCCTAATACCACATTCATGTCAGATATATCTACCACATAGAATGTCTCTATCACTGTATAATTCCCAAGTGTTTCTTTTAATTTAAGGAATCCTCTGACTACACTCCATGGTGTGACCTGTTGCAGCTACAGAAAACCCATCAAAAATCTCAGCCTCAATGCCTCTCCTTTTAACCTATGCAGCATCAATAAAGTTGTGGGATGCCCCACCATCTATCAGCACTCCCACTCTATGGCCCTATACGGTACCTTTGATCCAGAGAGTGTGGAATCTAGGAGCCCCTATCATGGTAGCAATGGTACCTCCTAAGAGCTATCCCTCATCCACTGTACCTGGTGTTTCTCCCTCCTCTTGATCCTATTAATCCTCATCCTCCCCACTGTTGAAATAGGCCTCTATGTAGTAGGCCTTTCCCTTTCCTGGACATCTATGACCTAGTACCCATGGTTCCTAGAAAGTGAAACATAACTTTTTTCTTCTAAGTTCTTATCGGGTATCATTGTCCATCCATTATTTCTTGGGCCATTCTTTCTGGAAGGGTTTCCTCTCTTTATCTTTAATAGGGAAATTGGTTCTGGGAGGAAACCTATTTTTGGGTACTGCATCTTGCAAATCTCTAGTCCAGCTGATGGCATCTGCTAGGGTGGTGGGCCTGTAGGACTTAACCCATCCTCGTAAGGGTTCGGTGAGGGTCTCTGTAAACAACATAATCAACCTGCTCTCTGACATATCTGTCACCATGATTGTTATCCTCTCAAACTTTGAAATAAATGCATATGCACTACCTGTCTGCTTAAGTTGTACCATCTCTCTAAAGTGTACCTCAGGGTCCTTCCAATCAAACTGCTCAATGAGCCTCTGTGTAAAATCTGGGTACAATGTGATGGTATTGTGACCCAGTATCACTAACCCGTGGTACAACCACTCATGGGATTCTCCATACAAATTAAAAGTATCCAATTTAATGGCATTTGTCTCAATCATGGGGTTGAGCTGGAAGTATGTATCCAACTTCTGCACCCAATTCTGGGTTGGGCCACCTGAGGTACCCTCAAAGGTAGGGATAGTCAGTTTCCCTACGATGCGTTATAATTCATATTTATGGCTGAATGGTCTATTGTAAGCTCTCGATTTGTTCTTACTTTTAAAGTGGCAAAAGTCAATGAAGGTCATGGATGAATGGAAGTCATCTCCTAAAGCTCTATACTCTCTCAGATAGGCACTCATGAATTGTCACGTCCCCGACCCTTCAACCAGCGAAGAGGACGCTACCATAATACTATATACCCGAGAAACTAGCCCCATGAACATAATAATAAAAATTGAAATGATTTGAACTAAAACATGCATACATTATTACCATACAGTGGAAGCAAAACCATACATTCAAGCATTTAGCATGTTCATTGTAATTCATTATCAAATGTAATTAAAGGGATTTAAACATAAGAATACTTATCTTATGATTAAGAACGCCCCGAAACTAGATATGTCGCTACAACGTTCCACCTAACCATAGGACAGTGTGCTCCTTAATCTCTCAGTAACACTGCGACCCCCGAGCTAGGCATGATTCCCATAAGGAATAAGGAAACTAAGCATGCTAACACATAGCCAAATATATGTGAAAACTCAGTCAAGCCAAAGCTAGCTAGGTTTGGGTTTATCAGACTGCCAAGGGGACACAACGACACATAACCAAGCCAACAAGTTGGGTTTATCAGGTTATTAGGAGATGGAAGTACTGTCTGCTAAGCTAATGGGCTCACTGAAGAGCTAAGGATGCCTACACCAGAACTATCTTGACGCCTAAGACATCCACACACACCCAACACAAGCAATCATTCCCTTCTCTGCTGCACAGTCCCTCAGGCCATGCCTTCCCTTCCAGTTCTATTCAAGGGGTGTAGAGAAGAGAGCCATCCCTCTAGCTCTATCTATGAGGCTCCTGCAAAACACTAGGTTTCTCAAGCAGACTCCTTTCCACTCCTACACAGTCTAAAGACCAATTGCATACACAACAATATACACCATTTCTGGGTTGAGGAAAACAATTCAGCCACAAAATTAGTTTACAAGGAGGATAAGAACAACCCCTGATAGAAATTCTATTTTCGAGGAACGTTTGGCCCTAACGTGGCCAAAAATGAAATTAGCAACAACACCCAAGTGGATGTGGTCTCTCCTCTAAATCGCTGGGAAACACAAAAATGAAATTTAGCTTGGTAAACATTGGGGAAATGCAACAAAAACGTTGGGAAAAGAAACCCAACCACAAGAACATCACAAAAATGAAATTCTCAAACTCCAAAAAATGAAGAACGACCGTCCACGTGAGGAAGAAATACACAGCAAATCCAAAATCATGGATTTCACACTCAGGAAATTCCCAGTCACTTGAGAGAACCCCAACGTGGGTGAATGATGAAGATGAAAACTCCCAGGAGCCTAATCATGAAGGAGAGGATACCACAGGAAAAATCGTGGAGGTGAAAACAGCTCCCTAGCTTCCTTGCGTGAGCAAAAAAATGAAGAACATGGATGTATATCCCAATGGCATGCATTTTTGGGTGTTTACTTGCCCCAAAAGTCAAAATTGATTTTCCTCAAAAATGGGTTTTCCCCAAATTCGAATTGCCTACCCATACTCCTCCCATCCCCATGCAATAACTACTTCAACCAATTTCTGGCAGAATTAAATGATTGGGTGAATGAGACTAGAAAGGTAGTTGACTGTTTCATGGGTTCTCCCTTTGACATTTAGCTTTTCCCCATTAGCCCCAAAGGTTAAATATTTTCCCCTCCTTATCCTTTGGAAAATCATGCCATTTTCATTATGGTTGCATTGACATAGCTGGTTGTGGGTATTTTAATTAAAATGCATATTTACATGATGCCAAAAATTATAATGTGTCGAATAGCACGATATACCATCGTCAATGATTTTAATCGTCGGAACATAAAACATTAAATCAATGGTGGGGATTTTTCCTTTAGCTCCACACCACGATTAATTACAATATATACATCATATGCATTTTTAATGCAAACGCGGTCAAAACCGGGGTGTTGCATGGATTCTTCTAGTTCTACTTGTGCTAGAGGCACTACAGCTGGACTATCTAAGAATTGAGGCATGGTAGGTCGGAAATGCTTGTTTTATATATGGGGATGGCTCTGCATGTTGGTATGTAAGTGCTCCCCACTACTACTAGTGGATACCCTATCATTATTGGGAAACAAGGGACTGTGTGGGGTGGGCCCATTTTTCTCTGTCATTTTCCTGAAGGTACTCATCATTTCTTTTTTCCCAGTAGTGAGTTCTTTTATGGTTGATATGAGACTATTGAAAGTTGTTTTATCATCATCGGCCATTGTTTCTTTTCCCTTTCCAAACTGATACTCTCTATCCCCCAACTCTATGTCCTCTAACTCCTCTTCACCTCTATCATTGTTTCTAAACCTCTATCTCTGGTAAGTAATGTTGTATGGGTCTTCTGAATTCTTTACAATTCTGCATGCCCACGACTGGAAAGGAACAAGCTCTGATACCACTGTAATATCCCAAATTGATATTTTTCTTTTTTTTTTGTATTGTAGATGGCTAGTAGGCTTATGCCTCAATAGAATATGAAAGTAAACCCTGATCTCTACATGCATGCATTTGCATGCAGATCTGTGCCCTAGATAATACTGAAATGCTAGAAAGTAGGAGGAATTAATGCATGTACATACCAGCATATAGATCTGCTAATGACGAAGAGGATTGTCCCCACATGCAAGGATTGTGATGGAGAAATAAGGATTTAATCCAAATCATCCTCCACAGGTAAGTGCTCCCTCCTCCAAAGCTATAGATGCTCCTCAATAATAAATACTCCACCGATGAATACCCAGATGAGGTGAATAGGGCTATAATTCCCTTCTAGAAATGATGGAAGCAGCATGTAGAAGAAGTAGTGGCTCAATAGCCTGCAACGAATGTATCCTCCTCAAGGAAGTCACCCATGCAGATAAGACGTCCTCCAAATAGTGATGAATGCTGATAACTAGCTTGAAACTCAAGCTGAGAGGCCCTTCTTCTAGGGGAAGAGTGATGAGGGTGTTCTAAGAAGAATAGAAGCAGCATGCAAAAGTTATTCCCTCTGTAGAGAACAATGTGAATAGGTATGTCTCTGACCAATGCGCCCAAGCTAGGATAGTGAACCCCTCCAATCCAATGAATAATCAATCTCTTGAAGCAACTGTTGAATAGAACCTGATGATGAAGTAGTGTTGAATCTGGATGATCCAACCTGATGATGAACTAGGGAAGATATATTTCGCTGTCGAAATACACCAGTTAGCTGAGCATGCACTCAACCCCAACTTAGCTCGTTGAGCTCTCCCATTTCAATCCTCAAATCAATAATCATATAAGTGTCCTTCTCCATTCGCTTTACCTTTCTTTTATAACTTCCAACTGTGAATAACCTAACTTTTGACCTAATTAGGTCACTTTAACTTCTAATTTGCAGTTGAATTGCATGCAGGTTCCTGGAGACTCAATTAGGTGCATGCATCATGAAATAATGCTCAAATGTCATGCATGCAAGTGGCCTTTGGCTCTGGTGGCCCTTGTCTACCCAGTGATGATATAATATTGATGCCCTATATCTTCTTATATGGCATCAGTCCACAGTTGATTCCCTGACTGTCAGTGCCCGCTCGAACCTATGGGAATCGTATAAGTTAGAAAGATGGTCCTTAATGCTTAAGCAGAAGAGGACATTACAAGATGTTGTCGTTGCCATGGAACAATACATATAGCAAAAAATTGTCACCTACAGTTTTCAAAAGCCCCTACACAAACAATATGGCTCCCAAGGGAGGTTGCAGCTCCGAGCACTAAACAGATCCCTCAAGGGATGCATGAAGAAGCTCCTCCTCTCCATGCTATTGATCGGCAACAGTCTGGCAACTTCAACAAAAGTTTCTATGTCACTTTCCTTTTCAACATATTAAAACTCCTATCTTTTGTTACAATCCAATAGAATGGTTCATTATCCTTTTTAATGGTTTCAATAATTGGCCGATCATAAATACCACTGAAGTTTTTTAGGATCTTCCTGTAAAAACTTGCTAGTCCATGGAAGCTTCTAAATTCCAAAACATTCTTTGGTGTTGGCCATTTTAGGATTGCCTCCAACTTTTCTAGGTCCATCTTCAGTCCTTCTTGTGAAATAAGGAATCTTAAATATACCAACTCATTTTGCATAAAGAAACATTTCTTAACATTCATTAATAACTTCTCTTTCTGCAGCCTGTCCAAAACATATTTGAGGTGCCTCAAATGCTCCTCTTTTGTTTGGATAAATATTAAGATGTCATCTAAGTAAACTATGACAAATATCCCTATGAAATATTTAAGCACTTCATTTATGAGCCTCATGAAAGTGCTTGGGGCATGGGTTAACCCAAACGACATGACCAACCACTCAAACAACCCATCATTGGTTTTGAAAGGTTCTTTCCACCCATCACCTTCTCGAATCCTAATCTAGTGATAACCACTCTTTAAATCAATCTTGGTGAAGTATTTTGATCCACTCAACCGGTCCATCAAATCATCTAGCCTAGGAAAATGAAACCTATACTGGATGGTGATTTTATTAATAGCCCTGGAGTCATTGCACATTCTCCATTCACCATCCTTCTTTGGGCTTAACATTGTTGGGACAGCGCATGGACTTAAAATCTCTTTAATCAGGCCCTTATCCAACAATTTCTGAACCTGATTTCTAAATTCCTTGTTTTCAATAGAGACCAAACACACTTGCAAGAAGTTACAACACTTAATTCGTTGCTCATTTTGGTTTCTATGCTCGGGGTTGAAATTCATAAAGTGTCCCCGAATGGATTTGTGAAGCAAGTTGAAACTTGTCATAACTCAATAACCAAGGTTACTATGAACAAACCATTAGTTTTAAGGGTATCGTGACATCGAAATACCACTAATGATACCACTCTACCATTAGTACATGTATCAATCATCATCTATTTCGATAATTTTTGTGTCTAGGTTTTTTCTCAGTAACATGCAATGTAATTTTGGCATTAGAGGGTTAATTTTTGAAAATTGTGCCAAAAGAGGGTGTGGTAATTGTGGTCATCTAGGCCTTTCCATAACACACTTTTAGTAGTTTATGATACTCAATATTTGTACTTGGTTTGGTTTTTATTCCCTCGATTGAAATTCTACAAGTGTCCATGAATTTCTTTGTGAAGCGAGTTGAAAATCACCATAACTTGAAAACCAAGGTTCAGATGGACAAACTGCCAATTTTTTTGGAATCACAACATTGGAATACTATATGGACATCACTCTACAATGATTCCATGAACCTACCATTTTCTATTTTGGTGATTTTCGCAACTAGGTTTTACTTAGTAACATGTAATGTTATTTTTGGATTAGAGGGTAAATCTTTTTAAATTGTGCCAAATGAGGGTGTGGGAATCATTGTCATATCATCCTTTCCCACAAAAACTTGTAGGAGGTTGCACCACTCAATTAATTCTTTTTTTTTGTTTGTATTCCCATGCTTGAAATTCTCCAAGTGTCCTCAAAAGGATTTGGGAAATGAGACTAAAATAACCATAACTCGATAACTGATGCTCGGATGGAAAAATCATTAGTTCAGTTGGAATAGTGAAATTGGAGTACCACTAGGGACGTCGTTCTACCATGAGTCCATTGATTGACCATTTTCTATTTCGATGATTTTTCAAAGTAGGTTTTGCTCAGTAACATGCAATGCAATTTTTTCATTAGAAAGTAAATTTTTGAAACCTTTTCCCAGTAAGAGTGTAGGAATTTTCGTCATATTGGCATTGCCCAAACATACTTGTAGGAGGTTGCGACACTCATTCCATTTCTCAGTTTTGTTTTTATTCCCTAGATGAAGTTCATCAAGAGTCCCTATATGAATTTGGGAAGCGAGTTGAAAATATCCATAACTTGATAACCAAATCTCGGTTGGACAAACCATTAGTTCCATTTGAATTGTGGCATTATATTACCACTAGGGACACCGCTCTATCATGATTCCATGGATCGATCATTGTCGATTTAGACAATTTTTGCAACAATGTTTTGCTCAATAACATGCAATGCAATTTTTGCATTAGAGGGTAATGTTTTTAAAACTATGCCAAATGAGGGTGTGGGAATCATGTTGATATTTTCCTCACCCAAACACACTTGTAGGATGTTACGACAATCGATTTTATTGTTCGGTTTGGTTTTTATACCCCCAGTTGAAATTCACCAACTGTCCCCTAATGACTTTGGGAAGCAAGTTCAAAATCATCATAATTCAATAATCGAGTCTCAAATGGACAAACAATCAATTTCATTGGAATTGCGACATCATATTAGGTCTAGGGAAACCACTCTACCATGATTCCATAGACCAATCATTTTATATTTTGATGATTTTCACAACTACATTTTGCTTAGTAACATACAATGCAATGTTTACATTGGAGGGTCAATTTTTTAAAATTGAGCAAAATGAGGGTGTGGGGGTCATGGTAATATTGGGCTTGCTAAAAATTACTTCTAGTAGGTTACACCACTCAATTTCATTGCTCAGTTTGGTTTTCATGCCCCTAGTTGAAATTCACTAATTGTCCATGAAGGACTTTGGGAAGTGAATTGAAATTTACCATAATTTAATAAAACCAAGGATCGTATGGAAAAATGTCAGTTCAATTTGGAATCAAGACATAGGAGTACTACGATGGACATCACTCTACCATGAGTCCATGGATTAACCATTTTCTATTTTGAGATTTTTGCAACTAGGGTTTTTCTTAGTAACAAGCAATGCAATTTTTGCATTAGAGAGTACAATTTTGAAAACTATGCGAACAAAAAGTTTGGGAATCGTGGACATATCATCCTTTCCCAAACACACTTGGAGGAAGCTATGCCACTCAATTCCATTACTTAGTTATGTTTTTATGCTTTGGGTTGAAATTCACTAGTATCTTTGAATTGATTTTGGAAGTGAGTTGAAACTCATAATAACTCAATAATTGAGGCTCCAATATACAAACCATCAATTCTGTTGGAATCAAGACATTGGAATACCACTAGGGACACCACTCTACCATTATTCCATAGATCGATCATAATTTATTTCAACAATTTTCGGAACAAGGTTTTACTAAGTAACATGAAATGCAATTTTTCTATTAGAGGGTATATTTTTTATAACTATGTCAAAAGAAGCTCTTGGAATTATGCTCATATTCACATTTCCAAAACACACTTGCAAGAGGTTCTAACACTCAATTCTATTTCTTAGTTTGTTTTTTATGCCCAAGTTGGTTGAAATTCTCCAAGTATCCTAGAATGGCTTTGGGAGGTGAGATGGCAATTACCATAACTCAATCACTGAGGCTTAGCTGGACTAGCTGTTAGTTCCATTGGAATATTGAAATTTTAGTACTACTAGGGACACCACTCTACAATGAATCCATGGACTGACTATTGTCTATTTCAATGATTTTTAGAAGTAGGTTTCACTTAGTAACATGCAATACATTTTTTGCATTAGATGGTAATTTTCTGAATACTATGCAAAACAAGGGTGTGGGAATCATGCTCATCTCATCCTTTCTTAAACATACTTATAATAATTTACAACACCCAATTCTATTGCCCATTTTTGTGTGCATGCCCTGATTGATAATTGCCAAGTGTCTCTAAATGGACTTGGAAAATGAGCTGAAAATTTCCATAACTCGATAATCGAGGTGAATATGGACATACTATATTTTATGTTGGAAACATCACATCAAATTAATTCTGCAAACACCTCTCTACCATGATTCCATGGAATAACCATTCTCTATTTTGATTATTTTTGCAACTAGGTTTTGCTTCGTAACATGCAATGAAAATTTTGCATTAGAGCATAATTTTTTAGAACAATGACAAATGACGGTGTGGGAATTGTTTTCATCTATACCTTACCTAAACACACTTGAAGGAAGTTATGGCACTCAATTTTGTTGCTCGGTTTGGTTTTTCTACCCCCGGTTGAAATTCTCCAAGTGTCCCTTAATGGATTTGGGAAGCGAGTTGAAAATCACCATAGATTAATAATAGAGGCTCAAATGAAAAAATTGTTAGTCCATTGGAATCATTACATTGGAGTACGATTAGGGGCACCTCTCTAGTGTGAGTCCATGGATAGATTGTTGTCTATTTCAATGATTTTTGCAGCTAGGTTTTTATGAGTAACCTACAATGCAAGTTTTGTGGTAGATGGTAAATTTTGAAAGCTATTCCAACTAATGGTGTGGGCGTCATGTAGTATCTCAGCCTTGCCAAAACACACTTGTGCAAAGTTATGTCACTTGATTCTATTGTTTAGTTTTTTTTATGACCCCAATTGAAATTTGACTAAGTGTCCCTGAAAGGCTTTGGGAATCGAGTTGAACATCACCATAACTCGATATATGAGGCTTACATGAAAAAATTCTAGTTCTAATGGAATTGTGACATTATAGTACCACAATATACTCTTGTTTAGGATGATTCAATGGACCAAATATCGTCTATTTTGATGGTTTTGGCAACTAGGATTTATGTCAGTAACATGCAATGGAATTTTTGTAGCAGGGAAAAGTTTTTAAAATTGTACCAACTAAGGGTGTGCGATCTATCGTCATCTAGGAATTTCCAAAAAAAAATTGAGGATACAAATAGTGTGATGTTCAAAATAAAGGTAGAGTTAGGAAACAAAAACAACTTGTACAATAGGGAAAGAGGTTTCCTTATAGGTTGGGGTAATCTTATAAGCAGCCTTGTTTGGTAGGCCTACTCCATGTATCAGATCTATGTGGTGACTAATGCTTCTTTCCGGTGGCAATTCATTGGGTAAGTCATCAATTACAATATCTTGGCAATCCTCTAACATGTCCTTAATTTCCACTGGGAAATCTGAAATGACAATATTAACAAGTTCAATTATTGGTTTGCAAACAATAACATAACTCACCTCTTCTTCTGTCATATGTTGTAAGAAATTTTTCCCATTGAGAACCAGAAGTTTTTGGCTCCTCTTTTGCAGATCCATTTCCTTCCTGTAAAGGTAACAAAGTGTGTTGGATACCACCCATCTCAAAGTTATAACAGTTCTTACTCCCATCATGCACAACTTTCCTATCAAATTGCCAAGGTCTGCCTAGCAGAACATGGCACACATCCATAGGTATGATATCACAAGTCACCTTGTCTTGATATCTACCTATTTGGAATTCCACTTCACTTTTTTCTGTAACCAGCAATTGGTGTCCCTTATGCAACCATGACACCTTGTAAGGTGTTGGATTCTTGAATTTCCTAAGCTTCATCTTTTCCACCATTTCAGTGGACACCAAATTGTCGGTGCTTCCACTATCAACAAATACTTTGCAACATTTCCCTTGAACTTTGCATGTAGTTTGAAATAAGGCATTCCTTTGTGAAGACTCGGCCACCTCCTTCTATGGTTTCAATAGCACTTTATTCATAAGAATATCGTCCCCAACCTCAGGTCAATCTCGGGTCCATTTCTACCATAGGAGCTTGTTCCTCTACTTGTTTTCCTTGTGCAACATAGTTTCGTATTTGTCCTACATTTTCATTGTCAGGGCATTCATTGGACCAATGGCCTAGCTTGTTACATCTGTAACACCGGTAGAATGACTCTCTTGATCTACCTCTACCTCTGTGGTAGGATATTCCAATCAAGGTTCATCTCCTTTCCATGTTTGATATTGCTGGTTAGAACCACCAAATTCATCCTTGTAGGTTGGAACTTTCTCTCTTCCAGTTGTTTGTCCATTTCCCTTGGTAGATCATCTTCCTCTACCAAAGGTTTTCTTCCTAGCTATCTTCTCTTCTACCCTTAGAGCATACTGATAAGCCCCTTCCATAATGCTAGGAGATAACATACTAATCTCATCATGAATCTTCGTTCTCAACCCATTGATGTATCTAGCTTTCTTCTCAGAGCTATCTTCATTGTAACATGCTCTTAAGTTTACCATGTAAAACTCTTATGTATACTCTCTAACAATCAACGACCTATGCATAAGGTTCTGCATCTGTCTATAGAGACTCAGTTGGTAGTCCTTGGGAAAGAATTTACCTCGCATCTTAGCAATCATCCTATCCCAACTTTTTATTATTGACTTGTTTTTCTTCTTCCTCTTATCCTGCACATTATCCACCATAGTGTTGCGTGGCATTTCAATCTAGTCACATCTAGTTTTACCTTCTTGTCCTCCTCTATCTCTTCATAATCAAAGTATCGATCTAACTCTCCTATCCATCCTATCATCCCTTTTGTTGAAAAATTCCCATCATAAGTAGAAAAGAAGGGTTTTGTTCTAGAGTTGGAACCTAACACATACCTTAACAACTTCATCGCAGCTGTTTCTGGTGTGGCCTCTTCTTCTTCATCACCACCCTCTACTTCTTATTCACTATCATCTCATAGGTTTGGTTCTCGTTTCCTATCCAGCTCCTTATCTTCCATTCTAGCCTGCATATCCCTCATTTGTTCCATTAGTTTGGCATTTGCAACAGGTCTACCTCTACGACATGCTCTACCTCCTCTCATTCGCATTGTCATTTTCTTGTTTTCTTTTATTTGACATGCCCGCATAATGAATGTATCAACAGACATCTAGTAAATTCATAAAAGGTAAGCATGCATCAATGACAACAACACAATGTTACTTCACTTTATTTCCTTTTCTTTATCTAACCATATTACTACCCCTATCAACCATGCTTCCAGGTATAACTCTGAGCTAGTGAAAGCTTTTTAATACATTTAAATCCCGCACTTAATGGACATAATGTCCGTAAGTATTGCATTATGCATGCAAGAGTAAGATCAAATGCCCACAACTAGTTAAACATGCCCTCAGGGTAATAGATAAATGCCCGGTGAACCCACACATGCCTGAAATAGAACATGGTGTATCTAATTTCTTTCTGCATTTTACTTCATCTATTGTTACAGTTTTTTTGCGGGCATTTTTCAACGTTTTGTGCATTTTTGCGGGCATTTGTCTAGACGTACGTGCATATGTTTGAGGCATGCCAGCATTTTATAAGGTAGTGCAGGAATTTTATCAGTCCAACAAGCATTTTCAAACTGGCTGTGGGCATTTCTCCAAATCAACTACTTATCCAATTCGGAAAATTGATTTAAATGTATTATGCAACGTAAATGTATGTACTTGCATACTGAGTGTATGTAAGTGAATATGCAAATCACCTCCTACGTCCTCATAACCGGAACGCTCTAAAGAATAAAGGTTTCAATGCAACATAATTAGGAAACTTATTAAGAGGATGACTAACCCCCCCCCCCCCCCCNTGGAATTTTTCAACCTTTTTGTGCATATTTACAGGTATTTGTCTAGACCTGTGTGCATATGTTTGACGCCTGTGGGAATTTTATAAGGTAGTGCATGCATTTTATTAGTCCAACGGGCATTTTCAAACTTGCTGCAGGGCATTTATGAACATGTTGCTGATATTTTTCCAATTCATCTGCTTATCCAATTTGAAGAATTGATGTAAGTGTATTCTGCAACTTAAATGTGGGCATATTTAACCAGTTGCGGGAATTTTTACAGAGTGGGGGCATTTTTACTCTATTGCCTTGTGGGCATTTTTACTCTATTGCCTTGTGGGCATTTTTATTTCTCTAATGCCCCATGGGCATTTTTAACTAGCTGTGGGCATTCTTACTCTCAAGTGCGAGCATATTTGACGCTTGAGGATATTATTGAGGCATGGCTGGCATTTGTCTCCTCAAATTGCGGGCATATTGGGGACCTTGCATGCATTTTAATGACATCTCCTCACTCATGATGGCATTTATATTCTGCCTGCATGCATTTTTCTGAAGCTTTCCCGTAAGTATTGCATTATGCATGCAAGACTAAGTTAAAATGCCCGCAACTAGTTAAACATGCCCACAGGGAAATTTTCAACCTTTTGTGCATTTTTCATGCATTTTCCTTCCATATGCAGGCATTCTTTACATCACCTAGGAGGATGAGCCAAAAATTGTTTTGAATATTTGTTTTGTACTTTGCAAAACCTGTACACATCGGTTGCTTTCTACATTCTTGCACCCTTGCGTTCACCTTAAGAGCCCTCGTTAGGTGCCATCCACCATATCGCTACCTTAAACGACTTTTTTTGGAGTACTTTGTTGTCATTTTTTATTGGGAGTTGGTCGTACTCTTGTGTTTCTACTGTTCTTTATTTGTGAGGATTGGATAATCTATTTTATGGTCTTTTCTCGTTTTGAGTTCTCCCCTTTCGCAAGTATGTTGGTCTAGTTGTGTCTCATGCAAGTAACCTAACACTAAGAGGTTGAAGTCTGTTTAGAAACATTTTTTTCCTGAGGATAAGGGAGCTCTGCTCTAACATCTTATGTTGAGTTATCTTATGTTGAGTTTATAATTGGTTCAGATTTGATATATCATGCTATTGTTATATATTGGTGTCTTTCATTAACAATTTAGATCTGATATAGATCGCTACCGTTATTATTGTTATTGTTTTAAGTACTTTAATGGTTATTGTAACTCATTGTTTTTGGGACATGCTGGACATGAAGGATATTGAGGTATGGTTTTTCTATGCTGGACATGGTTGTTTTATTCATAACAAGCCCATCCCTAAATCCTGCCTTACCCGAAGATACTCTTAGTATGTTGAAATCACTCACATACTCTGCTGGCATAAAAGACACACTTAAGCCTTTTAGAACCACTACTAAGCCCTATTGCTATCTCTTGTTTCTTAGCCAATATTGGCTCCTCCCTATATCTGTCGGCATTTAACAAACTTAAGCCAACTTAAAAAAAAACACTTGCGCATTCAACCACCACCCTATGCTTTCCAGGGATTATCGCATTCGGTTGAGAGAGGGTTATCTAACACATTGTGTAATTCCACGTGACCATTAGCTCACAACTGGGATCTTATCGCAATAGCCATAGTGTGCTTTTAACCCAGACCATGGCTGAGTGCGATGACTATCAAAACTGGACACGGTGCGTCCCATCACACTTCCAAGCTTCATTAAACAACTTCCTTCTTTGACTGTGATATCTACTCTCCTCCATTGATTAGACCAAGGTGTGATCTCTTCCGTTCAACCTCATTAAACTTTATCCATTCTATAACTCAATATCTACCGTCGATCTTCCTTCCAAGACACTTGGCAACCGTTCATTCTTGATCTTGTTTTCTCTGCACAAACCCACACCATTCAATCTCCAGCTTCAATTCTCTAACATGATCTCAACCATCAAAAATCGTCAACTTCTACAATACGATTGCGACTTATTGAAACACATAGTCAATCAAGAATTCAACATTACAATTAGGTTAAACTATCAAAGGGTCATTCAATATCATCCTTTCAACCTATAATGATCACTACACACTTATCAAGCCTCTAATTTCTTCTCTGCGTCGAAAATCTCAACCATTCTTAAGGTAATTCCATCAACAGAAATTTTCTCCATCATCATTCACAGTCATACACTACGTATATGATCATACAAGATCTCTCTAATCTTTAATAAACTTCTGCAAATGCTCAGTCCACTACAGGGCTTCCTCAACACTAACTCAAACTGTGACCCTCAATAGGGATTTACACCATTTCCTTCTTCGACCTGCACAAAATTCTTTCCTCGTTGACACAGAAATGCAAGATTACTCTATAATCCCATATATTCAAACTCACTCATAACTCAACAACAATAAAATGCATAATTACTCCGTTCATAGAGTTTTTACTTAAGTCATAAACAGACTGCTACAAAGACTAGAACCTCTCTGGTCCTACCCAATCTTAAACTCATAATAACTGGAATTTCACATATAGAAATTCTACCCAGCGATGTCTCCCTAGTACTGTTGCTCAATTTAGTATCAATTATGCATGTACATACTTAGTTTAGCAACTAACTAATCATTCATCAAACTTTCTCAATTACATCACACACACAAAATGCAAATGAACAAGATACACAACATTTGATGAATCTACTTCTCATTAAAAGAGTAAATTGTACATATACTTCAAAACCCTGATTCTACTATGTTTATGGCTAGAATCATCTCTCAATGGTGATCTTCTTTGAATTATCTCTCTCTCTCTCTGAGTTTCACCTCCTACCACTATTCTCGGCTTACAATTAGATTACCCTCAATTCTAACTAACCCTCGTTCACTAACTACTGACCCCTACTAATCAACAATATGTTCCCATCTAATGCAACAACTTCTATTCTTAGGAAACCAAACTTATCCCTATTTATGACTCATCCACTAATGACTATAAACAAGCAACTAAACACTTTGAACTTGGTCTTGAGAGCCAATGCTCTTGCATCATTTATTGTTTCAACTTTGAGTTTGAATATTTAAGAAAAATAATTATAAAATACAAATGAGTTGAATCTACCTGGGAGTTTGCAGCTTTCCTCAAAATGAGTTGAAATGTGTGCATTAAAAAATTTTATGGATCTTGTGTCTTTAGAGTGGCGCCTTGTGCAGTCCAGTGAAGTGAGAGACAAAGAGGTTCCTTCTCCTGGTAGAGGACTAGGATGGGGCGCTGTTGATGGTGGATTTTACTCGAGGTAAGTTATTTTGGATAATATTTTGATGTATGAGTGAATAGTAGCATTGACTGCCAATATTCTGGATAACTCAACTATGTGATCTGCAACATATTTTCCACTTAGTTCTTAAGTTCATGTGGATATTCAGACAAACATCATAGTGATGGATTATCCTAAAAAATGCTAATATATGTTAACAATTGAAACATTCAAATTTTTATTAGATGTGAGCAAATAGAGCTCAAGGGGCATATTTCTCTCCATTAAGAAGCCACTCTTATTGACCTTTCCATGACTACATCATGTTATAATGCGTAATTGTGTTTGTGGTCTAATTCTAGTAAAATAGGATAGAAATGTTTTAAATCTAAGTTCCAAGGAGTTTACTATTCCGTGGCATGAATATCAAAACAATGAACACATATGTGTTTATTTACAACATTCTTGTTGTTTTAATTTCTGAAAGCAAAATCACACACATTGCTCAAAAGAAAATTATGGTATATATCATCTATTGTATACTCACTTGGCATCTTAATTGAGAAAATATCATGTTCTACATTAGTTGCTACAACTATAGTGTATAAGAAAAGAGAAGAGGAGATCAGTAACAGACGCATAGGCAGAGTGTTTCAGTGATTATCTTTTTTCTATTTATGGATGGACCTATATTTAGTGTACGGATTTTTCACTCTCGCTAGTCACTTGTTTTTAGTGTAGATAACTTCAAAAATTTATGGTGCATATTTTGGTTTTTTACCTTCTTAATCTTATATTACCCAATTGTATGCATATAAATGACACCAATACTGACTTTAGTGACTTTGAATCCTTTTGCAGCTTTATAAGTTGACATTTCATAAGACTCTACATTTGAAGAATCCATAAAATGAAAATTTACAAGTGAAGGTATTTGCAATTCCTGACAAGGGTATTCTTAACAAGGATATTCTTGATTTTTACATCGCGACTTGTCTTGTTTTTTGTCATTGGGTGACCATAATCTCTATATCAACGTGATTAAGGTAATTGTTTATATCAATATTCTATCTGATCTACAACCATTTTCTTAGATCAATTTAAACACAAGCTCTTTTCTATAAAAACATCTTACTTGTCTTTATGATAATCTTAGTATTCTATGTTGTTTGTCTATGCTCACATTTTGAGTTTATCTTTGATGGTCATTTTAATATTTATATTTTATATCAGGATCTTCCATTGTGACGTTGCTCAAGTAGTGACTGTGAAGGAATGCTTGCTTTATTTTAGACAATTGGGCCTTATTCTTGGCATTGAATGACCAGTATTGGTATGTTGTTAGATCAACAAGTTTATAAGAATCAACACCATTTTTTATTTAAATATGCTCTTAGTCCTCCAGTGAATGGTTTTAGTAATCTTGTTTGTTGAATGTGTAAGAATTGTAGAATAATTATCCGACTTGTAGAATTGTAGCACAATACTGTATCATTAACATAATACATGTTCTAAGTAGTTTTTCTGGGATTTGTGAATAGCTATGATAAACAAGTAAATATAGTGTGTACTACACAATTAGAACACTATCAATGTTCCAAATTCCATCACAATCAAGGCATGTCAAGACTATTGAGCATGATAATAGCATTTCTTCTAGGTTGGGAATGGTTCAAACTTCATATTCCAAGGTAGCATAACAGAGCTGAAATATTGCACTTGTTAAGTTGTATGAGGTAGGACATTTAGTCTCTAATACTCATTGCCTAACAACGTCATTGTAACTCCCTAGAGGTATGCCTAGATTTGAATTACAATCTTTGCTACGAATTCTATATTTTTTTTAAAATGTACACAGGGAATGCCGCTATAGCGACATTCCTTTTGTTGATATAGCGACACAGTGACATCGTTATAGGGACACAACAGTGCTTAGTCGCTTCTAATTTTCCACGAACTATCGTTGCTATAGCGATGCCTTGACGTTGCTATTTTGACAAATGTGTGACGCTATTGCGACAACAAGACGTCTCTCTAGCGACGCATTATGACTTAGGCGCATAAATTTGCCACAGTCCTCCGTCGCTATAGCGACTCCAAGACGTTGCAATTTCAACAAATGTGCGTCGCTATAGAGACAACAAGACGTCACTATAGCAACGCATAATGACTTAGGCACATAAATTTGCCATAGTCCTCCGTCGCTATAGCGCCTCCAAGACGTTGCTCTAGCAAGACGTGAACGTCGCTAAAGCGACGCCCATAGGTTTATGAAGCATAGGCTACAATCACCACATGTCATCGATGTTGTGTCACTATACTGACGGAATATTCGAAGTGTGGCTAATGCGAGAAGAATTTTCCAATGAAAAGTTGGGCTTTGATACGTCACTATAGCAATTGAAAAGTGTTGCTATAGCAACGATTTGCCGTGGGAAAAAAGTTCACATGTACTAGTGCATCAATGATAATCTACTCATCTAGAGATTATGAAATTATTTGTGCACTAAAGGAAAAACTCTTTTGGACAGTCATCATCTTCTGCATTAGATGAATTCTTTTTTGTAGGCTCATCGTCTGTAGCAATAGAAGCATGAAACCTACCCTTGAACTTTCCTCTTTGCTTTGTCTAGCACTCTCTAGCATAGTGGCCCTTCTTATTACAATTGATGCATTTTATCTTTGACTCCTTATCAATGTCCTTATTGAATACTTTTTCCTCTTGACGATGAATCTTACTCTGAGAGAAATATTTATTTCCTCTCTTCATCATTACCATAAGAGAAAGATTCTCTTCATTGGAGTAAGCAGTTTTGTTTTCGATTCACCCTTCTTCTTGGAGGTAATCATGCCACAGTCTCTCAAAGTTCAGTTGTACATCTCAACCATTACGACAGCCAAGAATGTATCCCTTGAAGATGGGTGACCATAGACAACAATATGAATGAGGTCATCATCATCCAATGTCACTCTAATGCTCAATAGTTGATCTCTTACTTGAGATATCTTTGTGAAGGAGGCTACTGTCTCGTCCTTCTCCACATTTAGATTCTGAGGTTTGTTCTTCAATGCCCTCTTCCTGACTTGGAGCCTTCTTCTCATGAAGGTTTGTCTAAGTATCGAAGCATTCATTTGCGGTCATGTTGGCACTCCAACAACTACCCAAAATTTTTGCACAAATTTAAAGGGGCCCCCATTCATAATTTTGTAAATACATCTCTTTTGACTGAGTTTGTTTTGTTTTCTTGATTTCACTACTTGGGTTCCTTTGGGTTGTGCAAGCTTGATCTTTTGCTCTTTATCCACTCTTGGGTTCATGTGATGAGGTTTTGTTAACTTGGTCAACCTTTGACATTTAAGTATTTGGCCACTCAGTTGATGATTAATGATTGCATATTCTTATTGGAGTTTATTGAACTCAATTTCATGTCTCTCTTTGTAAGAATTGGGATAATCTTTTAATGGCTAAACTATTTCGCATAATAATTAATCATCATGGTAATAATTTCTAATTAAAATATATAACTAGTTTCAAGTGAATTAGAAATTATAAACAGTTAAATTTTAAAAATATATATATAATTAGTTTCAAGTGAATTAGAAATTATAAACAGTTAAAATATTAAAAAAAGACTTTAATAATGTTAGTTTTTATAAGTTTGATAAAACTTTGTATTTGACATATATAAACTCTATGTAGATAAAATCATTTTATTGCATTAAGGGTAAATGTCATTCTTTAGTTCTTTTATAAATTTGATAAGATGGTTAAACCTTTTCATATATTTAATGGTTGATAAGATGGCTAATATTATACCTTATACCTTTTCATAAATTTAATGGTATCAATCTTGCACTTTATTAAGTTTATCTTTTTAGCTCAAATATCTTAAAATAAAAGAATATAGCACATATACTCTAGTCATCAATCTAATGTCTTCTTTCAAGTTACATAAGCTCTCTTTTAATACATTTTTAACAGAAATTAATTTATCATTTCACATTAAATGAAATGAATTGAATAAGTCTAAAATTCTTAAGAATTTCCATTATAATTCTCAAAATTACAAAACGTTTGAGAAACCTTGTTCTAAAATTTTACTTTATTAAAGTTTTCTAAAAACAAGTAATAATAATAATATTGTGAAGTGGGTTTTATAACAAATGTTTTCATTTCATTTCAAGTAATAATAATAATATTGTGAAGTGGGTTTTATAAAAAATGTTTTCATTTCATTTCAAGTAATAATAATAATATTGTGAAGTGGGTTTTATAAAAAATGTTTTCATTTCATTTCAAGTAATAATAATAATATTGTGAAGTGGGTTTTATAACATATGTTTTCATTTCATTTCAAATACAAAAGGCTTGTTCTAAATTTTTTCTTTCATTCAATTTTCCTTTATTAAATTTTTATAAAAATAAGTAATAATAATAATATTGTGAAGTGAATTTTATAACAAATGTTTTCATTTCAAATACAAAAGGCTATATAATGTCAACACCAATTCCTAATAATAATAATAATAATAATGAGGATTTTTATACAAATACACAAGGCTATATAATGTCAACACCAATTCAAAAGTATGGCCAACTTTATAATAGTTGATTTCATTGATATCCATCTTTTTTTTTGCAAGAAATGACCAGCACTCGAGGCCATTGCATTTCCACAATTGGCTAAGATAGCCGCAAGCCAAGGGCATCTAAGCCGTCAAAGTCACCCAGGGATCGCACCCGGCCTGGGCCATACCAACCCTTATGATGGATGGATTTTTGGGTGTCTCCTCCCAACTAACTCATCCCTAAGGGTATTGAACTCGGGACGCCTTTCTGACTAGACTCACACCTTAACCGAATGAACTAGCGATATTTAACTTCATTGATATTCATCTTAATTATAAAAATATATTAAGATTTTAAACAACATCAAGCTTTGTAGTGGCATTCGTGCTCTTGAACTTTATAGTTGGAATAGTTGGGAATAGTTGGTGTAGCTAGGAATGCGCCCCTCTGCCCAGATGTGCCTCTCTCTGCCTCTTGATTGTGCCCCTCTCTGTATCACTTCTCTATGGTCTTAGGCCTCACGCCACTCTACCTCTACCCCTCTCTCAGCTTTAGAATAACCATAAATCAGGTTTGCCCTCTCCAGTGAAATGTGCCCCTCTCAAGAAACGACCCGAACTCTGCTAGATCAATGTCACGTCCCCATGCCTCCGACCGACGAAGAGGACGCGACCCATGCCGTTAACCATCCGGGCTAAAGGCCCCATGAACATGTACATGCACAAAATTGCTGAAACAGAATGTTGAACGAGAATACATTGAAGTAAAACATGCACAAATGCCATTGTTTATCATACACAACTATAGAATATGCACACATGAATACTTATCATGCACAGATGCAATCATTCAACATACACAGCTACAATTATGTGTCTTGCACATCGGAATTAACGTGCATACATTCAAGCATTCATTCAACATGTTCAACATTATCATTAACCGAAATATAGATGCAGAAGTAAAGATGTGCAAAATCACTTATCTTATGGAAACTTCGCTCCGCAACCAGCTACGTCGCTGCAACGTTCCACCCAACCATAGGCCAGCGCGCTCCTTAATTTCTCAGCAGCGCTGCCACCCCCGAGCTGGGCAGGATTCTCCAAGGAATAAGGGAACTAGCAGGCTGACACATAGCCAAGGATACACAAAACATAGCCAAGCCAACCAAGTTGGGTTTATCAGGCCATCCAGGAGTTGGGAAAGGCTCAATGCTAAGCTGGTGAGCTCATTACGGAGCCAAGAACACCTACACCAGAACTAGCCTGACTTCTAAGACACCCACACACACCCAACACAAGGAATCAGTCCCTTCTCTACTGCACAGTCCCTCAGGCCCTGCATTCCCTTCCAGTGCTATTCAGGGGTTGTGGAGAAGAAAGCCAACCCTCTAGCTCTGTCTGTGTGGTTTCCAGCCACCAAGTTTGTCAAGCAAAACTAAGCCCCCATCCCTGCTCCCTACACAATCCGAAGACCAACCATTGCACGTATGCAATCAATCAGCTGATACAGCTTAAGACAGGGAAAACAAATTCTAAGTCATTCTTGGCCCTATCGTGGCCAAAATGACTCTCAAGCGAATTTACAACAGTCCCCAAAATGTAAGGAAGATCACAGCAACCACAGCCAACAACGTGGGGAAAATCAAAGACCCAATCTGAACAATGAAGTCACCAAGGAACTTACACAGTCCGAGGATGGAAAGGCAACCGAGTTCACAGCATGGGGAAGACCACAGCCCCGAAGCTTATCAATGAGTACAGCTCACAACAAGGGAAAACAACACGCAGAGGAAGAGAAAAAAACCACGCAGAGGTAATACATACATAAACCACGCAGAGGAAGAGAAAAAAAAATACCGACTTCCAAACTGAGCGTGAATTGGGCAGACTCCTGCGCGTGAGGGTAATGAGCAGACAACGGTCCCTGCGTGAGGACGAACAGCTCCCAGCTTGTGCGTGGGTGAACAGAGAATGGAGAGGACGCGGATTGGAGTGCACCAGCGTTCCAGCACTGTCGTGGAGAGAAAAAAATGTGTCCGCGGGAGTGATGAGAACCAAAAATGAATGAAGGCGTGAGCGGTTTAGCGCAGGCATGGGGAGGATAGTCTGTCCGCGGGTGGAGTGTGCGCGTAGGCTAGGACTGATAGTCCGACCACCCCACTCCCAAAAACAATAACTGCCATAACTTCCCCCAGCTACCAGCGGAAATTCTTAATGAAAGTGGTTGGGTAAGGCAAGGAAAGAAGACACATGGGTATTTTCTCTCATTGCGCCAAGGTTTGACAAATTCCCCCACATCCTTATCCTTGTGAAAATCATGCCCCTTTCTCATTTTAGTTGCCGCGATCGTAGTTGGTCGAGTTCATTTAATTAATTATAGATGCATATTTACATGATGACAAACATAATATATGCCGCATGCCCCGATATACCATCGGTGACAAATTTAAATCCAAAACATAGCATAACCGATCAATGGTGGGGCCTTGGCCTTTAGCTCCACACCGTGAACATTACAGTATATACATCATGTACATTTAATGCAACGGGGTCAAAAACGGGGCATTACAATCAATCTCTGATCTAAGTGCTACTAAATCCACTCAGTCTCTGCTAGATCAATCTCTGATCTGACTGCTACTAAACCCACTCAGTCTTTGAAGCCCACTGTGCCTCCTGAATAATCGTGCCTCAGTCTCTGAGAAGAATGACAGATCTATCCCAAATCTGCATCCTCCTCTAACCAGAAAGTACATCCTCTCTCTCAGAATGCACGCTTCTCTATCTGCCTCTGGATCAATGTTGCTCCGCTACTAGATGAACTAGATCTGGTAGCTATCTCAGCCCCAAATATAATATCCCTTTGCCACAGATGAAGAATAACAGATCTATCTAAGATCTGAGCCTCTCCTCAAGAAGTGCACCCCCTCTCTCTGGAAAGCGCCCTCCTCTCTCTGCAAACACTAATCATCCTCTATGTAGATGAACTCACTGCACACTGAAAATCTCTGTAACAATAACACCTTGACTTTCTTTTATAGCTCACTATGAAATTGGGGTTCCAAAACCCTAATTTATTTTTCAAGAAAAATTCACTTTTTGCACTAAAACAAATCTCACTGTAGCATTAACAAATGCATACATGCAAATCTCGAATGCAACTAATAAAAGACTCAGAGACATATGCATGTCTCCAATCACTGAATCCATGACTGATCTGAAACGTATCTCACACTCCGAACCACTGCTTATGCTGACAATGCACCTCCATGCTAGGTAGAACCAAATGGAGGACATCTCGAGATACTCGTCTATCTCTAACAACTGCTGTAAGAGCACTAGAAAGCTTTAGTGGGTAAAGGAACAACAAAACATTTGACAGCATTGCAAAGGCTGTCACATCTATGGGATGAAACTATGTCAAATTATTCGATTGATCATAGAGGTCGTTGTAAGGGTTAAATGTCTTATTTTTGTAAATGCTTATGCCATGGAATGTAACTTTGCTAGCATTGGAAACATCCATCTTCTAATGTTAGAAGCCTTTTTCACTAGCATAACAGATGTAAGAAAGATTGTAGTCATGAAATGATACATCTAATTGTGATTGACAAAGATTGACATGAATCGATATTATTGGCCACAGTGTATTTGTTCTAACCAGTGTTCCATAAGGACGCGCCCCCTCGCTCCCCCATGCTTCCGAGATGAGGAAACTCCAGGGGAAACGTTTCCCCATGTCCCCCTTTTGGTAAAAAAGTGTTTCCCCGAGAGCGGAACGTGTTTCCCCTTAGGGGGGCTTCTAGGCGTCCCCTCGTCGCCCCCAAATTTTCATCTTTTACAATAAAAATAAATGCAAATTAAAATATTTAAAATGTTTTTAAATATTAAAACATAATTAAACAAAAATCAAATTAAATCCTAGACTAACCTAAGACCTTCATAAACGCTAGTCTCTCACGATTTCATTTCATAATCATATTGCAACTAAACTTGGAGCAGTCGTCACTATTCTAAGTTCTAACTTCTCTGTGTTCATTGTTCAATATCTATTTGACTATTTCAGACTTCAGTGTTTGTTGCATTATCTTTTACAAATTTGAATTTTGAATTTAGATATACATTGCATAATGAGAATTATGATATTTAGTTTTTAGTTTTTACATGGGTATAGTAACATAGTTCAATATCATTTACAAATTTGAAATTTGATATGCTAATAACTAATAGATGTATACCCCATAATGATGAATTTAGTTTTTAGTTTTACTTTTTACATGGTAATAGTTACTGTTGGGATTTATCATTTTTATATTTTAAAATAATTTTTATGACTTCGACATCCCCTCGTTTCCCCGGAATTTCCCTAAAATTTGGAGTAGCTTCCACATGTCCCCCTTGTGCGTTTCCCTGCTCCTACGCTCCCCCGCCCCGGAAACTCCGTGGAGCATTGGTTTTAACTCTAAATTCATAACCGATTCATAAGTTCCTCGCACTCTTTCATAGTTATTTCTCATTTAACTTACATGCCATCAAGGTTTTCAAGTACTAGAAGACAAAAAGATCCAACTTAACCCGGGCTCTAATAAGCACCTAGAGCAATGTAGAAGAACCAGGTGCAAACCTCTCGCTGCTTAAAAGATCCAGGATTTTTATGGATCTATGCTCGCTCACTTTTATTCCAATAATTCAAAGCTGCAATGGAAATAAAGCAGGATAAGTTGATCAATACAGATTGGTATACATGTCTCAGCAATATGACTGATATAAAACATCGTGCAAGTAAGAAAAAGTCACCAAGTTTATATCTTTGGTCTATCTACTCTGCAATCAAGTTTGTTTGCAGGTGTATATAATGAGTAATTGGCTCTAATAAAACTTCAGTTCACTGCAATTAGTTATTATATATGGCATCCAACACTTTCCAAAGGTATTCCAAATACAAGAAAATTGGAATGACTTGTGCACTCTTCTATTGATATAGCTGAATATCGCATTTAGTACTTTGTTCAACAACCGAACTTATTGATAAGAAGTGGAAGTGTTAAACGGTAAGAATTCCTTATTAATGTCCCAATATATAATACAATAAAGGTATTTCTTCTCCATTAGGAGAAAAGCTACGAGGACCAACCATCCTCAACATAAAACATGGAGAAACTGGGTACAAATACAAGATAAATAAGTGCTTGGATTGTAAATAAAATGTAACACTTCAATTTACAACAGGAAAATTTCCAATGATACATCAAACTGAGATTTCCCTAGGTGTTATCCCAGGTATTAAAACATAGGTTTAGTGAAGTATCAACCGAATGTACTCTTCTTACATACCTCCGGTTGTTGTTTGTACAGACCATATTTCTTATGAAACACGTTGACCTGTTTCATTTCATTTTTGAAGAAATCCTAAGATAAGCCAACCAGTAAGAAGAAACGCTGCACTTAAAACTCTTTTCTCCTGAAATGAACATCAAAAAAGTATGCCAGTCCAGAGTAAGAAGAAAGAAGTAATTTTGGTATCCAGTTCATCCTCATGACTTCATATTATATAATTAAGAAGTTTAAGAAAAAATATGTATAAAGTTCTAGTTAATTCTCATCCAACTTCACTAACTATAAGCAAGTGAGAACATGAATTTATTTCCCATCATCTATGCCCTGGTGCAAAAGGTCATATGATGTGCAGGTATCAAGTAAAAATCACATTTAACATTAGCAGAACATCCTCATTTAGTTTCAACTTTAACAGAAAGAGGAATGCCAAAACTATGAAAAAGACCAAATGATTTCAAACCTGGGAAATTTGAATGTTTCCTTCCAAAAGCTCTGCTTGACACATAAGGGCTTTATTCTGTCTAGACGTAGAATAATCGCAGAATAGGTAGGCCGGACCCATGAGTTTCTGTCCCAACATTCCTGAATCAACCTGCAAGATGTATAGCCAATCCACTCTCCAGTTTCTGTATATAGTATACAAATAAACAATATAATTGCTTGAAAGAAGGGTTTGCTTTTATGCCTAAATGCTATAAACAAAAAAGTGAGGTCAAACAACCATCCTAAGATGGTTGTCTACTCAATACAGAATCCTGTTGTTTATGAATGGTGTGGCGCCGACACTACATATGAATCTAGGAACAGCTAAATGTAGTAGGGCACTCTGACATGGTCTAGTTTACTATAGCGGGAGGTCCCAATTTCGTTATTAGCTTTTGAAGAAAATCCCATCAACTAGAGATTTGGATTCTTCTTACTCTTAAGATCATTTCAAAAAGAATCTGCTCTCATTCCTGAAAATTTTCTAAGTAGTAATTGCTGCAATAATTTTCATTTTCCTCTGAATATCATATCATTTATAAGTAGCCAACTCAGACAGGTCCTAACAAGCGACAATCACAATTCCATCTAGCAGGTAAAAGTAGGGAAACCAGGAATACCTTGAGAATATTCAAAAGGACACGTTAACAGATATTTATGGGGTTCATGATTTCAACTAAAGAAAAACAAGGTAATTCACAGAATATAAACATGAATCATTATATATCCAGCCAAAATTGAATTAATTATCATAAAGCTGCAGACTTATTTATACAATTTGCTGGCTTAAAATTATAAAATATTTTACAATAAATCCATTTAACATGTTTAATTTGTTCAATGCATTCTCATGTGACCCTCCTATTGTAGACCCAATCCCTCCCTTAAAAAGAACGACACTATATAATCGACGTTTATTGGACATACAACAAGGAACTCAACCAGGTTTTGCTTCTTATCAAAGAATAACATAAATGCATAGCTTAAAGACATCGGAGTTCAGGATGTGCTGAAGAGATTTTTCTTAGATGATTACCAAAGAAAGCTCTAAAACTTACTCTTTTAGATCACTGGGATAATGCTTTGGCTTGAGTTTGAATGCCGGTCTCTTATCCTCCAAAGCCATCATTTTGGAAACTTCTTCTGGTGATTTTGGGTGGAAAGGAGGGGTTCCTTCAATCATCTGGAAGCAAAGAGACAAATTCAAATTGTTTGAGAAGATTAAAATTGACAATAGTCATTGAAATCTCTGTTGCCAGAACTGCAAGATGAATAGAAGACCTGAACACTAATGCAAATCCTTTGATTGTTAAAGTAGCAAAAAATTCCAAGGAATAAATAAGAACATATCCTAATAAATACAAAAACTTATCAGAAAGAAATTCAGAAGAAATATAAGAGTATGGAAATCCATTAATGACTGTTTAATCTCACTTTTTCAAACAGCCGTTAATGATTCAACTTCAATTTAATTTAACTTTCTAACACTTAATATGTACAATAGTGCATGGCAGATGACCACTGAAAACTACAACCCTAAATAAGCCAAGAGCACAGGAAATCTGGAAAAGAATTTGGGGGGCTCTGGAAGTTCAATAAAGAGTAAGACCTTTTCTATCAGCAAAATCATTTGATCTCTATTTACTGGTGGCCTTTCTATTTGCCAAAATATGTGGCTGTTGTATTTTCTTTCTTTTCTTTTCTTTCTTTAGTGCTTCCCAGGTGGAAAAAGTGATGGAAGAGAAGAGCACAGTACCAACAATGCAAATACTCACACACAAGAGAACATAAAGGGGCCCAAAGAATATGCCCTTCAGACTCAACCTGCATGCCTGAAAATGTGGCCTCTCTGCCACACACTCCCCAAGCCAGAATGGCTAAGAATGGCCACTGCCTTGTGTGTCGGCGGCCAGAGGCTGTGAAGCATGTTTTCTAAGTGTTGGTTCACCGAGCGGTGTTGGAGATTCTTCGAGGATCAGCATGAAACTTTGTTTTAGAGCATGATTCATTGGTATGCTGTGTTGTTTGGGGCTGGTCGCTTTCTTGTGTGTGATCCTTTTCTAGTATATGGCATTGTTTGTGGTTCTTCGTGCATTTTGTGATTTGGAAGCTCAGGTGTAAGTTTGTCTTAGAAAAAAATGTTAAGTTGTTTGTCTATGTTTTTTTCATTGTGGAAAGATGAGGTACATCACCAACTGTTGGTAAAAGGTACATTGTTGATCAAAGATGCCAAATCTTTGGATCCCACCAAATATTCTGATTTTATTGCTGTTTTAACTATTCTCAAGAAGAGGCTATGAATCTCATTGTATATACCCTTCCACTTTTTGCATCTTTGTTTGTGTGTTTTACTATGAATATAAGAGCTATTTTTCTAACCTGAAAATTATTAGAAAGGAGATTGCCAGCATTGTGTTGCCGCCTAATTTGCACCTGGGGTCACGTGGCGGAAATCTTCAAGCCATTGGGTGCGACCTTGGGGGCAAGCTAAAGCCAAGTGTTGTCACTTGATACTCAACTCCTCCGTCTACACCAACTCCTAGAGAAGCCAAGGGGGGTGGTCCCTAAGAAAGTAAAATCTAAGCTTTTTACTCTATAACAAAAATGAAGAATCTCATAGTATCGACCATATATTGACCCAGAGTATTGACAGCGTAGCACAGATCTGGCCTAGTGTTGACCAAATACATGAATGATCCAATCAGTTGACGATACCTAGTTGGATCAACCAACTCTCCCTTAGAAGCCACTAGCTTCTTCCAGTTGGTTGTCATAGGTGTGATCAAAGGTCTACAATCCTCCATCTGAAATCTCTTCAAAATGTCAATTGCATATTTTCCCTATCCCATAAAGATATGCCCATCCTCTTGCCACAATTCCATACCCAAAAAATAATGCATCATCCCAATGTCTTTCATCTCGAACTTTGAAGCAACATCTTTCTTGCAGTTAGCTATAAGTCTCTCTACTCCTGTAATAAACTAGTCATCCATAAACATAACTAGAATGAGAGGATCCCCATTGACTACAATGAAGTAGTGGTTGGAATTTGCCTCATTCTTTTGGAAACCCATCTGCTGCAAATAGGAATTTATCCTTGAATACCAATCTCTTGGAGCTTGCTTCAGCCCATACAAGGTTGTCCTCATCCTACACACATGAGACTCTCTCTCTTGTACCACAAATCCATCTAGTTGCTCAATGTACACTTCCTCCTCTATGAATCAATTCATAAATGTTTCCTTCTGTTAGACACACCAGGCACACAGAGAGGGGGGGTGAATCTGTGTGTGCAGTCTTTATTACTTTTTCAATTTTAACAATCAACAACTAATTCATCAATGCATTATTCTACCATTTGCATAATCATTTCATAAACATCTATCACTTCATCATTTATAAATCATAAGCATCTGAATCATAAAGTCATAACAAGAACCATAGCAAAAGAGAACACAACACCATATGATTTTGTAATATTTTTGTATTTGTTTTGGAACGGCTACAACCGTGAGGTAAAATCAGCACCTACTTATACAAAGAGCACCTACTCTTCATCCAGGACCCTACCTGGTTTTCTTACACCCTGCTAAGAAGGGTTTGAGGTATCCTAACCTCAAAAGCAAGACGAGCTTGCTCTTACAATTACAACTCACTGTCTCAAGACACTCATCACACACATATCACTTGTCTCTTCAATCTTCAGGTCATTCTCTGCCTTTCAACTTCTGCTTGCCAATCTACTCCTCAACCTCTGCTCATCCACCTCTGATCGTCCATCTGCTGCATAATCATCTCTGCTTATTATTTTGCTCAGGAAGCCACATCAGTCATCTTCTTTACTTGTCATTTCATCATCATGCTGAAGGTATAACTGTCAATTGTCATCAGGATGTCTTCAAGCCACTTTCCACATTTACTAGGACTGCAACCTAGCACTAAGAGCTTCAACCTTGGATGGTTAAGCTTCTCTTCATGTCAACACTAGTCAACTTGTTGATTTCAACCTTGACTGGTTATTATCTCTGAGTATTCATATATTACATCAATTCAGACTGTGTTTCACTTGCAGGCTGTGTACTTGGACTAAGGAGGAACCCTACTCCATACCAAACCAAGACTGTGTATGTATTCCTTTCAAACTGATCTTATGGTGTCTGCAACCCTTTATGTCTCCAAGATAAGGTTGTCATTCGTCAACCTTCAAGATTGTGTGTTATACTTCTTCAAAGCACTGTCAAAACACTGCCGAAACCCTGTCAAACATTAAAGCATCTGAATTGTTCATCCTTCATTAGCAGCTTTAACTGTGTGTATGCTTTGGAAGCAGCCAAACCTCAAATCATATGTCAAACTGGAACTGTATATAAGGACTGAGGGTGTGCTTGAAAAAGCTCTAAAAATTAGACTGTGTATAGTCTTCAAGCAGCAAATCTTTAGGACTGTTCATTACTTCATGAGCTTGGGCTTTAGGGCAGTCAACATCTTCCTTCAAGCTTGGATAATCTTGCAAACTGTTCAGCCAATTTCTCAATCACTTACGAACACAGACTTGTGCATATCTTTGTCAAAGAAACCCTAAACAACTCACACTTTGGACTGTGTATTTGAGATGGAAATCTAGTGGACTATCTCCAACTTGTGCACTGAAAATATGCCTTTGCATCAAATCTCAGATTTGTGTATGGTTGCAAACTCACAACTTTATGCAAGAACTGATTTAAAACTCAGACTTCTTCAACATCTTGTTGTCACCATCATGTGAATGGAGTATTATTAACTGTGGAAGCCTTCAATAAAATTTGGACTGTTTATACCCACTGCTGTTGTATACACACTATTGTTCACCTATTTGCTAACCTCAGACTAGGACATTGGCTGATAAGAATTTTGGTGGATAAAAAATTCACAATTCACTGTACATACCATGACCTTGTTCTTTGTCTTCCATTGCCATGTCTTCAACCTTTGCTCATGTTTGTCCTTGTCCATTGCCCTTTTTCATCAAGCAAGAGGCTTCATAGGCGTCTTCAGCCACCTCAACCACCTCATGAGACCTCCAGGGATCAAGATATCACCTGTGGGGTAGTTGGGCCTTCTTCTAGGGTACCATGACACCATCAAAGCATAAAAGACCACATAATGGGTCATTAATGCTTCTCCAAGCCATCTAGGGCTTCTCCATCGTCTACCAAGGCTTCAGGACCATCTCCAAGGTCTTCAATGTCTTCAGCAAGGTGATGGCTTCAAGATCCAAGCTTGTGGGTACAAGAACCTTGTCAACTGGGTACAATATGCTTCAAGGCACAAACTCACTCTCTAAGGGGTCCAGGGCACTGCAAGGTGCAAACTCACTCTGTAAGGGGTCAAGGCACTGCAGGTGGGACTTGGTGGCATCAATGACATCTTGTGGAGCCGTTGCAAGTCCATGTTGGCATCAATGACAATTTCATCAACACCTTCACATCCATCTGGTGAATCTTCCAGCCCATTTCTGCTACAATGGAGATCACTACAAAGATCAAAGTGTACCTAGCAACTAGAGCAAAAGTCTCATCATAATCAATTCCCTCAATCTATGAGAACCCTCTCGCCACAAACCTAGGTTTGTACTTCTCAATGTTGTCGTCTGCAGCATATTTAATATTGTAGAGCCACTTGGAAGTCACTACTAACTTCCCTTCAGGTCTTGGCACAACCCCCTAGACATCATTCTTCATAATGGAAGCATACTCTTCCACCATGGCATCTCTCCAGATCTGCTTGCCTGCTGGCTACTCATAAGAAGATGGGTCGAACTCACTGATATTTCTCACCATAGCTAAATAGTTACAGAACCTCTCCCGCACCTTACTCTCTCTAGTATGCCTCTTAGGAGTCTCCACCATCTAAGCTTCCTTCAAGATATCTTGACGCCACTTGGGCTTCCTCTTTCCTAAAGTAACTTCATGTGGAGAGAAAATCTCATCCTCATCCCAATTCACTGCTTGAGATTGTGTCCCTGATGTAGTAGCTCCGATGGTCTGAGATCCAGTAGCTCGTGAACCTGTAACCTAAGAACCAGAAACTGTAGGACAACCACTTTGTGGTCCTTTCCCTGTGCATGTACCTGTACCTATACCTATGAACCTATCACCCCTGATACCTATGACCCTGAAGTCTAAGTAGTTGTACTCTACACAACATCAACCTAAGATGTATGAGCCTGCTTCTCCCCCTTCTCCAACTCATGAGACTTCCTTAAATCCTTGTCCTCATATTTCACATCCTGTCTCACAACTGTCTATTTCCTTGTGGGAATATATATGCGGTAGGATTTCGAAATCTCGTCATATCCAACAAAGATACCCTTCTCTATCGTGGGCTCCAGCTTTGTCCTTTTCTCAGAAGGGGCATGAGAGTAGGTAAGGCATCCAAATATCCTAAAATGCCCTATCTCACGATTCTTCCCTGAGTACACTTCTTCAGGAGTCTTGCTTCCCAAAACTTTATGGTGACTCTTGTTATAAATGTACACAGTTGTGTTACAAGCCTCCGCCCAAAGAAAGAAATGCACGCCCTGGTTATGCAACATAGATCTCGTTGCACCAACTATTGCCCTATTCTTTCTCTCTGTCACCCCATTCTATTGGGGTGTGTAAGGTACAGTCAACTGCCTCTTGACTCCTTCCTAAATACAGAAAGTACAAAACTACTTAGAGTATACTCGCCCCCATTGTCTGAGCACAATATTTTGATTCTCCTCCCTATCTAGTTCTCCACCAAAGCTTTGAACTCTTTGAACTTCTGCAAGACTTCTTTTGATTCGTTTCTCTTCAAAAAGTAGATCCAAGTCTTCCAGGAGAATTGATCTATGAAGGTTACGTAGTACTAGTAACCCTTCAGTGATGTAGTCGACATCAAACCAAAAAGGTCTGAATGTATCAAGTCAAGTATCCCTACTGACCTGCTGTCACTACTTGGAAAAACGGTCTTGACATAATTGTCAAGCGTGCACCCTTTGCACACATCACTACGCTCTGTGCTAAACTCTGGCACACTTGTCACTATCTCCCTCGAAATCCTCAATGTTGGACGATGTAGGTGGACCATCCTCCTATGCTGCAATTCACATAGGTCACAACCATCACTGCAGCTGTCATGAGCTAGGGCATGATGAAGCTGAAGGCTGAGCTTGTATAGTTTCCCACTACGGACCCCAATCCTCACTATCATATCTATATTGGATCCCTCAAGATGTATGAGTACAAGCCCATCTCGAAACATAACCCACATTCCCCTATCCTCTATAGTAGAAACTGACACCAAGTTCTTCTTCAACCCAAGACCATACAAGACATCCCTCAACTCCATAGATTGTCCAAACTCCCTCTAAAAGGAGATTGTCCCTTGTCCAACTTCCCTGACTGAAGTGTTATCTCCCAACAAAACCACTAGATCTAACTATGTCTCAGTGAGATCTGTAAAAATTTTTCTAACACCTGTCATGTAACTGGAGGATCCACTGTCTATATACCAAATACTGGTTCAGGATGCACTCAATGAGTGACAAGAAATCAAAGATGGTTCCCTATTAATCTCCTCAATGGAAAGCTCATCCACATCTATTGAAGTGCACAAATGACATTGTTATCACGAATATTGTAGTTGCACCGTAGAGTAATCCTATACAAGATGGCAGAGGAGACAGGCAACCAAAGTCGTGACCTACGAATATCCCAACCCACAGATGACGGATGGTTGTCACCCCGGTTGAGATATCCTTCACTTTATGCCACTGAAGCCCAAGTGACAAAGGGGGAAACCCAAACCTTATCCTAAAAGAAAAGACCTAAAGCAAATCACCAAATCAAACCTAAAGAGAGAATACGTAAGGTGAAAGCTGCAAACCCTAGATTTGAGTAAGCCACGATTTAAGGAACGCTTGAGTAGACGTGGTTACGGGTGTTAGAAATGTTACTCAAGCTAAATGGAACAGTGACTTATGGAATTAAAAATCAAATCTAGGATTGGTGTGTTTATTCAATTGATCAAACTTGGAACCTTGCAGGGATTTAGATAGAAATATGGAAATGTTCAAGGTAGGTTTAAATCAGAGAATTAGGGATTACAACACACTTGCTCGGATGAAAGAAATGGCAGTATATAGAGATCCAAGCAAAAACCGGAAATAGAGAACACTCGAGAAAAAGACTAACAAAGCAGAATGGGCGCTTTATCCCAAGGATCAGTGTTGCTTTGAGATGCGAAAATGGAGTCCAAGGCTAATGCCTAGGAGACAAAGGAGGTTTTTGTTGAGGGCCAACAAAACCCAAATCGCCAATTCTGCAGTTTCCAAGTGCAAAATGCTCCGGATATTTTTCCTACTTGCTACAAGTGAATTTTTCAATGATGTGGGTAATGTGCAATGCATGAAAATTGAAACGTAGAGAGACTTACCTGAAACCCATAGATATCTTCCTAGATGATGAAGAATGCTTCCTCCCAGATCAAGTGAGAGATCCGTACAAGATCTTAGTGAAATTATGCTTTGCTCAGTGACCCTAGCGCCCCATTCTACCTGCCACACCAAGTAAATCAATTAGCAATGACAAATAAACCGGGATTTGCAAATAAAGAAGATACAGGAATGAAAAATCATAAAGAAGTAACCATTCCCTGATAACCCAAACCGAAGTACGACAATAGAGTGAGTTCCCCCACCAATGCGCCTTCTTCAATTCGCCTCCTTCACCTGCAAATCAAACTGGATACCAAAAGATACATGAACTATGTCGGAATAACTCAATGCAAGAGATAAGCAATATCAATCATCATCACATTCATTTATCTACTGAGACACAAGTGCTGAATCCCAAAAATAATCTCTTTATTAGAAGTTCCAATGCCAGAGCTCAGGCTTTACAAGGGGGGGGGGTCTCGTCTTTATATAGCTTTTAAGAGACGCAAACCCTAACTTACTTTTACATCCAACGGTTGAGATTAGAACATCATCAACGATGGAGATCAACTTTACATGGATCAATTTGACTAGATCAAGAGGGGCGCATTTTTTCCCAATGACACCTTGTCTAAGTCAAAACATAAGATAACATAAGTTATAATTGTTGGACACAATGGCACACTCAAAGGGGGGGGTGAATCAGTGTGCTAGCACTTTTAACCAATTTCACTTCTCAAAAACATAAACAGAGATCATCATATGTAAATTATCAAGTACATAAAGATTACTCAGTCACGTCATCCACACATATCATAAGAGACACTTCAAAATATAGGTTTTGTAAACTTTATTATATTTAACTTGATATTGGTTACAACAGAGGAAACAACCTTCGGGTTTGCATTAGCTTCAACTGATTGAGAAGCACCAACTTCTATTCCAAGACCCAATTTGGTTTTTCTTAGTTCCAACTAAGAAGGGATGTGCAAGGCCCAACTTACAATAACAAACTTGCTACTTTCATCAAACAACCATCTCCTCAACAAACTTATCCACTGCAACCAACATCATGTCATTCTGCTCATCTCTGTTTGGTTATTTCTCATATCAATCAAATCATCTCTGTCTTGTCATTTGAGAGGCACCCCTTAGGGAACGTCCTCATTGGATGAGCCAAAATAAATAATGTCGGACAAATTGATGACTGAAACTGATGAAGAGGTGTCCAAAGAACCATAATACATTATCTGGATAAATGTCCTACCATTTCCTTGACTACCCAAGCTAAATTGATTTTCCGAGTGACTTCCTAGTTCATTTTCTGGTGATACAACCTTTGAAAATCATAAAATCATCATATCTTCCCTCAAGCTGAGAATTGGGGCAAACTGACTGTACCAGAGTATCTGGAGACATAGAAGAATGGTACAAGTGACTACTCATAACCCCTGGAATAGTGTGGTGCTCTAAGAGAACCAAAATCACTGCAATAATAATATAATTTGACCAATAATAAAGTGATAATAATCACTGGTCATTCAAATAAGGCCAAACTATGAAAATTGAAACAGCAGTATTGGTCTTGGGCATGTCTGGCGTAAATATAAGCATTGTTGTTTTTTGAGCCACTACATTGGGAACCATGTTTGACATGGTCAACTAGGTTGACCAAGTCAAAGTACCCAAATTGTAGGTGAGATGTTGAACTAAGATGATCTTGCATGCATCCAGGGTAAGCACTGCTCCAAGATGTACATTAAAACCCAACTTTAACCATGCTCTTCAGAATCATGGTGACAATAATAATACTAATAATAGCAACAACTAGTAAGATATACCTGTGTTTTTGAAGAATCATTGAACCTTCTGGAAGTCTCTTCTGTATGCCATACTTACAAAGCTTAAACCATTTGCTAGTGATGGGTGAGGATGGAAAACAAGGGTAAGTAATGAGCGATTACCTCTTCTTGGTTTTGACAATGTGATCTCCTTGAATGATGACAAATACACTCAACCAAAATGACATATGTATGACAGATAGCAATAGGGGATGGTAGTGTCTCACAAATGGATAAAGTACATGGGTTTGTTTCCTTCAAACTCTAGCAAGTATCATTTTTCATTAATTTGGAGCACTGGTCAACCTTCAAAGGCAGGTTCCCTGGAAAGCCTTTTGGGCTCCAGTAAATGACAAAGACACAACCTTTGCAGGTTAGTCTCACCATGTTTCCCTATAGGGGCAAATGAGTCGAACACTATACAAGGAATGAGTGCTCATCCTTTGTCCATTGACCTTTTCAATAACTTTCAATTTCACATAAGATAGTAGCCAACCTACAAAGGCAGGTGCCCTGGACCCAGTAAATGACTAAGGCCAACCCCTACTGCCAACGAGCATCCATAGCCCCAATAGGTTTGCCTCACCCTGTTACTCTTGTGGAGGGCAAATGAGCCTAACATTATACAAGGAATGAGTGCTCATCGTTTGGCTACTAACTACTTTTTTAACATTCATACATTGTATCATTTAGATATAACGTTTATGCATTCCGATGCTTTAGTGTCTAAAGACACTGTTAGGTGGAGCACTTGTTTTGAGGACTAAAGGAAAACTACCCGATGACCTTAGCCACACTAGCCAAGCCACATACTTTATAGCCAGAGACACATAGCAACATGGAGTCTATCATGCACAGGGGTCAAGATGGGTAAAAAATCTTCAATCTCACAAGTCTCAATAAACCAAGGTCATGGGAGAAAAAACAACTATGGATGAACTGGATGGATGGGGGCAAGTGATACATGGAACCAGCATAGCACTAAGGTTTAAAATTTGTGTAAAGCATGGCATAAAGAATAGTCTTCAACATTAGACTCTTTGATCGTTCACAACACATGTTTAGGCATTAATAAATGTGTAATTTACATAGGTTACCATGATCATCCTAACATGACAAGCCTAGGTGTTTGACATACATCAAAGAGCAAAAACCCACCAAGGAACCATATCCTTGATCTCACCATATACCTGTCTCCATCTGATATGCCCCTCCGTAATTGTGTACCATATATGCTACTCTGCCCAAATGAACTAGGTCACCACTAAAATCCTCTCAATGGACAAGGAAATCTCAAACCTAGCAAGGACATATTGCCAAACAAGGATCTGAAATGGTTGAGGTTGCAATGATCCATGCTAAAACCTCGTCTAAATGAATAGCTCGGAAAAATAAAGAGAGAAAACTGTATGTTGCATCATGGTAGCCCAACTGCAATACATATGTGATAACAGACATGTAATGAGGGAACACTCTGTTGTCGCCTCTTACACAATTGGGGTTGACACAACAGAAATATTCCAATGTTCCCCCAAGTTTTCGAGACGCAGGAGCAAGGAAACGCACATTAGGGACGTGTGGAGACCACCCCCAAATTTTAGCAAAATTCGGGGGGTGGCATTCAAGTCTTAATAAAAATTAATATTATAAATTATTAAATCCCAGCAATAACAATTCAATGATTCATCCCATATAAATTACTAAAAGTAAATAATAAATAGTAAATACTAAGTTTATCATTGTGCAATGTAAATCAGAATATAACAAATTAATAATACAAACACGTTATACAATTCATCATGATAATTTTCAAATTTGTCATTTGAATCTTGATATCCATATTTCTAATTTTGGTCATTGTAATTGAAAAATTGAATCAATGATATTGCATGCTAAGATAGTGAAATAGTAAATTACTAAAGACTAAGCCTGAAATAGAGACTAAATAACAATTAAAATTAAAATTTGTTTTTTTAACCTGAAATTAGGAAAATCGTGGGGGGCGTCTAGGAGCCCCCCAGTTTTAGGAGGGGGCATGTGGGAGACCCCCTTCACCGGAGCACGCTGCAGAATAGGGGGACATGCCCCCTTATGAGTTTTCGAGAGCTTCCTAAGTTTGGGGACGCTAGGAAACATAAAGCGGAATTTTACTCTGCCTTGGAATCTATCCTCTGCATTCTGTGATCAAAGCAAAGGGCAATACATATTACACAACAATTTTAGATTGAAAACAAAAAAAATTGTTCTTAAAATAACAGATCAATTAACTCTATTAATAACTAAGCCTAGTCAGGTTCATTATCAAATTTATTCTCCCAGAGCCCCCGAGTCCCCGGGGCGCAGGGAGCGAAGGGGGCGCGCCCCCGACCCTAGGGGGCGACTCCCCGTGTAACACTGAAATATTCAAGTTGCTCCGATGCATCTTGTGGGCAAGTATTGAGTCAAGTAATGTCACTTGATCTAGACTCCTCCATTTAGGATAACTCCTAACAAAGCCAAGGGGGGGTGAACCCTATTAACGTAACTAAGGCTTTAAGTTCTTACTTGTTTTGGATGAAAATTGTTATTTAGGAGTTTCGAAAATTAAATTACTGATCAAGACAATTGCAGAATAAAATTAACTTAGACAACATACATTAATAAAATAATCATGACAATTTAAAGATGGCTTAACTCAATGAAGCAAATAGTAGATATTAAAGACCACGGTTGTGGAGTCAAAGTAAATGCTGTTGTAAAAGTAAATATTTTCTGATTGTGTTCTTGGTCAGTTTTAGGAATTATTAAATGATGAGTTGATTGATGGGGGAAGGGGATTCCCAATATACCTGAAGGTACAAGGAATATGTCTGAATTTACCCTATCTGGCTACACACGAGAAAAAGTGGGCTAGATCAGAGTCGTGGGGGTGTGTCCAACACTACACCAAACAAAGGTGTAGCCTGACTAGGCCCCACGGTCACTATCTAGTAGGTATTACTTTTCCCATAGAAGATGATATCGAAACGCCGGATTTTCGTTATGTTTGAGGGTGGTTGATTTTATTATGGTGAGTTGTTTAGATAAATGTTGTGATTTAAAGAGCGATACATATTCGTTTCTGATTTCCCAACAATCAAGAAAGCTTGCAAAGGGAAAGAGCATACACGGACTAAAACAAATTTATTGGTTCTAAATTGTAAAGTAAAACGTGAAAGCTTGCAAAAATGACAAATAGAAAGCAACTTTAAATTGAACGCAACGTAATTAAATGTTAGAAAAATTCGCGCCATGAAAATGAATAATTGTGAATCCCCCTAGGGGGGATGGGGTGTGGGTGTTGTGTAGCGAGTAGCCCACTTGCTCTCTTATTATGATTTATTATGAGCTCAGAAATGCTTGTGATCCTTTGAAAAATAGGATCACTAAGCTTAGAGATTCTCAGAAAAAAATTGTCTAAAAGAGGAAGGAAGTGTCCGAGGTGCTCTGAATGGTTCAAAAGTTCAAAATTTTGCTAAAGACTCTTCCTACCTGTTCATCAAAGCTGTAAAAATACGGAGCTATTAGTATCCAAAAGACACCCAAAAACACTTTAAAAGTATCTTTGGACAATCCCTAAATCTTACTAAAAAAATACTAAGTTAATCCATGTTTAAAACCTATGTTGTTGGGAGTGAGGAGTGGAGAGTGGGAGCGAAGCAAAAAGTGAAATTTTCAAAAGCTCCCGTTTTGGGAGCGTTTTTTGTATAGTATATACTTGAATATAATTTGATGGATTTATAGCTAAAAAACATGTAGGATGTTGAATTAGCTATAGAATACATGGATTCAACCATATAACATTAATCATCTAGTAGTTATAACTTATAACATTATCATCGAATGATCAACCATAAAAAAAATTGTAAGAGCTTGGCAAAGAAGGGAGGTACCATAACATTGTCATCAAATGATTAACCTAGTATAGGAGCTTTTAGTATAGGAAAAAAATGGAGCGCCTTGGGAGCGTGCTCCCAAAACTAGGAGCATTTTGGGAGTGAGCTTCCGAAGGAAGAGAGCTTCGGGAGCGGGAGCGAGAAGGTGGGGGGCACTCCCATGTAGCATAGTTTAAAACATACAAACTAACCAAGGAAAGCAAGCTTTCCTTGGGATCTTAGCTTGCCTTTTGGGGCATCCAATGAAAGCACTTTAAACTGCTAGATATAAACTTGTAAACTCAACAAAATAACTTCTACTTCAAGCCTTAATATTTCACTATGAAATGACTTGCATTAAGTGAAGCTAGCCATGTTAGATCTATAAAAATATACATTTCAATCCCAAGATCTAAGCATATAAAATCAAATTTAAACAAATAAACTTTACTCTAAAAGAGAAGTAGATCTGAAAAGTAAGAGAACTGGTAAACAAGAAAATTTGTTTTTTTAAGAAGACGGAAGAAACAAGAACCAAGCCTTTGCTTGAAAGATTGGAGGACCGAGAATGCCTGCAACACAACAAATATTTAACCAAACAAGACCAATACTGAAGGCAAATGAGGACGCAGCTAAGCTCAACCTCCTCCTTCAGCTTCCTATCCTGTGTTGTCACAAACACTTGCAGAGAGAGATCAAATCCAGAATGTGTAATTAAAAGAGATTAGAAGGGCATTAGTACAACTAAATACACCAGCTGCTTCAATATCTCTTACTAATCAAACATTAATAAGCAAATCAAAACTATGAATGCTTACTCTATGGGCACAAAGGCCTACTAAGCTAAATTAATCCACATCTACTACAAATCAAAAGTGATTAGCTGGATATTACCTTAGAACATCAACAACAAGTACATCAGTTGGGACAGTTGCATAGCATATGGCCTCCAAATCCTTTCAATATTATTCCAAAAGATAATCGAAATGAGTTACAAGAGCAAAGGTTCAATGCTTCCTTCAAATGAAGTGAAGATGCCTTGCTTAAACAGAAAAACCCCAAGCCCAAGAGGACGCACTTACTCAAATGGACTTGCCAAATGGTGGAGAAAAACCGAATTGCTTTGGAATGATTTGTGGAACTTGAATGGAGATGTTCCAAAAGCAAAAATGCCACCTCTTAAAAATCATCTTTCTTTATGACAGATGCCAACTTGAAAATCAGCTTGCTTTAGATAGATGCGCCTCCCTTTGAGAGAAAATCATGTTGCCTTGATTTGATTGAGAAAAGAGAAACTTAGTCCTTAGAAACTCAAAAGATGTTATCTCTTTACTTTGCCAACTCATAAAACATGTTTCCTTGATTTTATGAGATAATGATTTTTTTTATTTTCTTCATTTTTCGCCTCTTTTATTCACTTTTCGAGAAAAATTAAAAATAAGTGATAAATAATCACTCTTTTTAATTTTAAGTGGGTCTGTGGGTAAAGTGGGTGCTCTAGATCAGATAATGACCACCACCCATGGAAAATAGCCATTCCTAACGCCACTTTTATGACTTAGTGAATAATTTTAATTGAAACAAGCCTGCTTTTTATGGAAAAATTAAAAATTACCGAAACATTAAAAACACCTAGGGGGACTTAGTACATGTTCATATAACTCAAAAATAATGATTAGCATGGTTATATACATTGACACGTAGGTTTTTGTAACCTCCTAAGCTCTATCCACCAAGACATTTACTCTAGCTTTGGAGGAGGGAATGAAAAACTCAAAAATTACAAGTCATTAAAAAACAACATATAATCTTCAAGGAAAAAACACTCTAGAGTAAAGTATTGATGACTAAGTCCTAGGAAAGTCAAACGTTTTACATAAGTTCGTCATGCTGAATCGTTTATTACAATTTCCTACAAAGTATGAACATGTAAAAACAATAATAAAAAAATGGCCATTAATTAGCCTGATGGACCTCGAAACACTAATGATGAACAATTGGATTGTTCAAGACTTCGGCGACTCACTAGAAATCCACCTAAGTGCAACTTAGCGGATAACACATTCGTTGTTAAACCTCTTTGAAAACCTATGTTGCACTGGCCTCGGGGACTAGGGGACGCGGGGATGAGTTGCTGGGACTGCTAGAGTGCACCCCAATTTTTCAGGGGACGACAGGTTGGGGACGGAAATTATATATATTTATATATAACATTGAAATAAAAAGTAGAACTAGTTATACAATTAAAATTACAGAAGGAAATATAAAGTATTGTCCAATCATCATTGTCCATTATCAAAATGAAATAGTAAAGACTCAAGATACATGCCTAAGATCTAAAACTGAAAACTTTTAATAGTTCTAACTTCTAAGTTAACTTTTAAACAGTAACTTAAAACTTGAAAGTCAAAACAGTAACAAAAATTTACAACATTGTATACATGAAAGATGAATCATTTCAAAATTTAAATAACAAATAAATTTATATTTGTAATGACATTTGTAAATACTAAATTATATTTTTATAAAACTATAATAACAAGTGTTGAGGTTTTTACCCAAAAAAAAAATGTAAGATATCAAATATCAAATACCTGTGCTCTGCAATGTGTTGTGGCTAAGAGGGGGCAAACTCATTGTGAGTGTGAGCCTATGTTGAGCCATGAACTCAAACTTTGAGCATGAGCCGAGAGCCAGAGATTCGAGAGGGGGGCACGAGTTGTGCTCTTCAAGCTAAGAAGGACACACGTGGGATTGCAGAAAGGGGAGTCATGCATGGGACTATAGACAGGAGCCGACCTAGCAAGTAGCAACACACAGAGTGATGGGTAGAACCATAGTGCAGAGGATTATGCAAGCGCTAGAGTGTTCGAGTGATGGTTAAACCACAGGGTTATGCGGGTGCAATGAGTTGGAGTGTAGGTTAGAGACGTAGGATAGAGTAGAGAGAATGGGAGGTGGTTGCAAGTTCGAGGAATAGGGGGAGGTTTAGGTTAGGCTTTTAATTAATTTTTTTTTTAATTGTGCAAGTTGAGGGACGTCCAAGAGTCCCCGATTGGTCGAGGGACATTCTTGAGAAGTCCTCAATTTTGATGGGTACATTTAGGGGACGGCTGATAAGTCCCAAAGTCCCCATTGAAATCCTCGATGAATTGGGGACGTTTCCGAGGAGTTCCAAAGTCCCCGAAACGCGGTAACGCAGGAAACGCTGGATATTTTGGGGGGACGGGTCCCCGTGCAACATAGTTGAAAACAAATCAACGTCGGCTACTACTTCCAGCTACGTCTACTACAATCTGTCCAGCACTTTCAATCGTGTGGTCATGATCTTCTCACTGAACCCTAAACCAAGAGTATCTCAATGAACAAAAGTATCTCTCTAACACATATTTGGCCCCTACTCGCCCTGATCTAATCGATCCATCTCAGACCTCACCTCCAAAATCACACAATTGATAAATCTGACCTCTACAGCCACATATTTGAGCACAACCCTTCAAATTTGGTAGATTTGGTCTCTATCTCACAGATTTGATATCTCAACTGAGTGCCCACACAAATTTGGTGTACAACTCACAAACTTGAGTGTAATTGTCCCTGGCCTTTAACAAGGCTCTGATACCACGTAAATTTTCCAGAGATCACTACTCCCTCTGGAAATCTTAGATCTCAACTCGACCTTGAGTCTCAATAAGCCACAAGAATATACTAAAACCCAACTTCTCAGTGCCAAAGAAGGTAACAACTATGCAATATACTTATAACAAAAAGCATATGAAATCTCTCTACAACTTAATGCATAAAATTGCAATCACACATATCAATGAGACTCAAGTTTACCCTAGAAACCCTGAAGGGAAAAACCAGCAACTAGAGCTTTCTTCAATATCGAGCCAAATGAAAAAGTATAAAGAGACTATACAATAAAAAAACATTCAAGAGGAACTTGATGGGTTAAAGCCCTAAATCTGCATGCAGCAACAACTGTTTCTATAGAGAAATGCACCCCCAGCTATCTACCCCGATCTCTAAATCTCTGATCACTGCCTCTACCAATCTCTGGAAGAAGTGTCTACCTCTCAAACTCTGGAAGAAGTGCTCTCTCTTTCCTTCTTCAATGCTCTACTCTGCTCTGCCGAATGAAGAAACTATGCCCTCAATCTCTAAGATGCACCCCCAGCGGTATAAGTGTGCCCTCTGACTCAGAAGTACGTCCCTTTGTCTCTTCCTCAGTCAATCTCTGGCTAAGGTCTTTAGTGTCTCCTCCTTAATCTCTGAAGAAGACTACTCACTCTCTCGATTGTCTTAGCCTCAAGAACTGCGCCCTACTCTCACACGTGCTCCCTAGCTAGAGAAGTATGCCCTCACTATCTCAATGAATGCGCCCCTCTGTCTCTACTCCTCAATCACTAAAGAAATCATGTGAGATGATCTCTCTCACATATGGAATGATGTTCCTTTCCTGTCTCAAATCAAGAGTGCCAAATTTATCTCAGATCTAAGCCTCTCTTCTCACGAAATGCGACCCCCTCTATTTGGAATGCTCCCCTCCTGTCTTTGCATCCACTAATGCATACCTCTGTGAAGATAAACTCACTGCACACTAAAAAGATCAGTAACAATCACCCCCTGACTACCTTTTATAAGTCACTATGAAATTAGGTCACCAAAACCCTAATTACACTCATGCAAAATTACACTTTTGCATCTTTCCTTGTTAACTTTTCAACATTCAATCCTCTAGAGACCAAGTTTCGTTTGATTCCAACTCCATTTTCCCATCTTAAGACACTGGTCTCCCTTGGTAGAATTTGCCCTCCTTGGGTATCTTTACATTTTGCTAGTTTGTGACGTGGGTATTGCGTGTTCTCCTCAATCTCCATACCAAACATCAAGCATACATTAAGAGTGCTAGAAATCCATCATTTTGCCAATTTATAGCCATATTTCATTTTTTGTGCCCAAACCCTAACTGAAACAAATTGGGTTTTTCTACACTTGCACTCATTTTCTCTTAGATCTTGGTTACAATCATAACTATTGGGGTAGTTTCCATACTAGTTGACAGTTTAATCACTTGCTAACCCTTTCAATCATTGTTTTCGTAAAGCCTCTATCTCAGTAGTCATATATTGATCTAAGATATTAAAGCAAGATACATCTACTTACTTTTGCTATTAATTTTGTTGGTCTCTCTCGTCTTATTGTTAACCTTCACTAGTTGACGAGGGTCTCCCCCTTGGCATAGCATCTTGGCCTAAAGTGAAGAGCACTCTATCTGGTGTGACAACTACCTTATTCGTAGTGGTCATGGCACTCTCGGTTCGCGACTTTAGTTGCCTTCCCCTCTACCATCTTGTGCAGGATCACCTCAAGAGGCAACTACAAGAATTGTGATAACAAGTATATGGCATCCAATCAGGTGAGTTGTGAGGCCATTTGGCTTCGCAAGTTACTCGTTTGTTTATTTGGTCAGAGGTTGAGGTCGACCACCATTCACTACGATAATCAAAGTTGCATCAAACTCTATGATGATCCACTATTTCATGACAGATCAAAGCACATAGAGATTAGGTATCACTTCATTTAAGATTTATGTTCATAGGGGAGCTATGAAGCTTCAGTACATACCTACAGATGGGCAAACTGCAGACATTCTTATGAAGGCTTTTGTGAAGGGGAAGTTTATCTTCTTTAGAGATAAGCTTGGAGTGGTGAAAAACACTTTCCTCATTAAGAGGGAGTGTTGATTTTTCTAGAGTAACTAAGGACAAGTGTTCTGCATGGCTTTAGTGTCGGAAGCATGAATGAGATGTCTAGACTTTTACTTTTCCATGCAAGTGACTTTTATTAATTTACGAAGAAAATGTTAATTAACTAATTTTTTAATGCAAAACTGAAATTAAGGTTTTGGAACCCTAAAAGTCACTGGTAAATTCTAGAAGAGAGGCAGAGGGTAAAAGTCCAATTGATCAACACATTCACTCATTCAGAAATTGTTTGAGAGGGAGCGAATTCTTGAGTAGTCAAAGAGTTGAGGGCAATGAGGGTGCACTTCTTTAGCCATGAGGGCATAAGAGAGCGGGGGCACACTTCTTCCAGTGATTGAGACGGGGCACATTTCCCTAGTCAGTCAATCAAGGTTGACGCCATCAGGGATATTAGAGAAAAGACAAAGGGCACACTTTTCCAAAGTTGACAACTGGGAAACACGGGTGAACAAGGGCACACTTCCTATAGCACATCAGTTGCAGCTATTGAGCAATGTGGATTTGGCCTTGAGATCTGGCATGCCTTCCAAGAGAAAAGACAAAGGGCACACTTTTCCAAAGTTGACAACTGGGAAACACGTGTGAACAAGGGCGCACTTCCTATAGCACATCAGTTGCAGCTGTTGAGCAATGTGGATTTGGCCTTGAGATCTGGCACGCCTTCCAAGGCTTCGAGGTTCCTCTATATATGGAATATTTGTTGTAATCATTTCTATTTTTCACTGGCACGATTAATAAAAAATCTCTAGTTTGTTGGTTTTTCCCCACTGGGGTTTCCAGAGTAAAAATATTGTGTTTATGGTTGTGTGATTGGTTTCTTCTTCTGCTGCGCATTATCTGTTATTTGAGCTTATGTATTGTTGTTCATAAAATCAGATCTAAGAATTTATTTTGCATGCATCTGTGATTATTTTATTGAAAGTAGTAATCTAATTATAAACTCTAAAGAAAATCAACACTACCCAAGGAAGGTGTCCTAGATATAAGGAGTTTAATGAGGGTTTAATTCATTAACTACACATTCTCCAAGAGTGCACCACATTCATAAATGTTTTTTAAATTTTTTGTTCCAAGTATGAAAAAAGGAGAGCACTCTAGACATGTGCCATGCATGCATCATTTAAGGAGGGTTAATAGACCCCTAGCCACCTTTTGCAGATTTATCAAAGCAAACATCTCAAGAATAGAGGAGTACTTATCCTTTCAAAAGATTTTTTAAGTGTTTTGTGAGTGAAGGCATGGCCAATGTGGTCTGAAGGCCTTTCCTACACCATTTTTAAAGCACACATTTGAAGAAGAAGAGCATCCCACTTTGTAAGGATGAAGACAAGGGTTTAATGGTATGAACACTTTACGAGTGCTCCACTAAGAAGGCTCTAGAACAGCCTTCGTACCAAGAAGACATCATTATTTAATGAAATGTTTGCTTAGATATTGACGCCTTTTGACAAGGTCAAAGGACTCACAAATGGAGCACCTACATTTTAGTAATATTTCTTGGAGGTAGCGTGGATCTAGGGATCTCCTAAGTTTTCTCAATAGTATATTATTGTCAAATTAGTTGAGGAGAAAAGGTTATAAAAGTATGAGCTCTCCTCACTTGCAAATCAGAAGTTCAAGTGGAGATAATTCCCCTTAGAAGGATAAGAGTATGCAGGTTAGAGGGAGAAAAAGCTTTGGTGAATTATGTTATCATTTGTTGGGGAATAAATCGTATTGGTGCTTAGGCTACCACATCAAATTTTGCTGGTATATCTCTATTTTCAGGTCTGTTCATACATGTTTTGGTAGACTGTTTGAGGTCAAATAAAAGTTTGTATCCCATGATGTAATTAATACTGCTAATGAAGATTAAGGCTGTTGTTCACTCCTATTTGATGACTGGTGTTGTTCTTTGTACCACAGTTCAGATCCACTCCCATTGTACATTTTTCTTCTCTATCGGATCTCTTTGTACACGTCTCTCTTCTGGAACGGCTCTTTATGTTTAGCTCTACTTGGTTGGTTAGAGACACCTCTTGCTTTTATATAGGATCTGCCTTAGCGCCCCCACTTTGTATTTGACATCATGGTATTTCACAGTCCCATTGACCTACTTATCTGGCCATTCGTTGGACATTAATAAAATTATCTTATCTCTTAGTTCTTGATGACTATAGCTCAGACAGGTATTTCCTTGGGGTGTGTCTAACCCATGGAAATTGTCATTAATTAATATCCTAGCTTTTTAACATTTCACTTTATTAATTTATTAATTAGAATGAAATATGCTTTTTCGTAAAGTGAGTTTATTTAATTTAATAAAATGCCTAAGTCAAGTCATTAGTGATTTAAATTAAGCGTGGGCCATTTATCTCAAGTCAAGATTAGATTTAATCTTAACCGTTGAAATTAGGGATTTGGTCCAACTCAAAAATACAAAAAGGCAGCAAGGGTTAAGACAAAGACACATTCACTAGTCACAGTTTGTGAGTAAAAGAGAATCAGAGGACTTCTTGGTTTTCAGCCATTGGAGAGAAAGAAGACAATCAGAGAGCAGCAAGCAGAGAGCAGCCAGCAGAAGAGTGAACAGATCGTACAGAGGCAGCTGTGCAGCAGAAGACGTACAGCGTATGGACTTGCTGAGACAGTTGCACATGTAAGCAGCAGGGCATAGCAGAAGCATGCAGAGGCTGCCATACATCTCATCCATACAGCTCAGTCAGTGGGTTCCTGATGACAGATTTTCAAGATCAGAAAATTTGCAGGTTTTGCTGACTGTTTGTATTTTTTCTTAGAGCCATTTTCCCGAGTTCGGGAGCTCTTGTAAGTTCTGAAGTTATTTGAATGAAGAACTGATTTGAAGAGCAGAAAATTCTATGGGTGATTGTTTCAACCTGTTTTCTGATTTTTGCTTCTGCTAAAATACCTATTAAATATTCCAGTAGTGTAAATTTCGGATCTGATAAAATTTACCTAGGCATTGGTTTATAAAAATTAACATTAGTTTTACTGATTGCATCATGTGCTAGATGGTTATGACAGGGAATCTTAATGAGCTTATCATACAGTTTGTTTTATCAATTTGATTGATTAATTTGGTGATGTTAATGTAGAACATAACTTGCTGATTTTTCCTTTGCATTACAGACTTCATCAAGTAATGCTTCGACTTCATTTGCCCACAAGAAAAGGAACTTGATCTTTCTTGTCTTCTCACCCTCTATGCTAAGAAAAATCATCAAACATACCAAATCACTAATCTGATTACCAGATCTGTGTTAATAGAGCAGATTAGTGAATTGATCTTGGGAATCCCCACTATACCAGAGAAGAACTGGCCTAATGTGAAGGGAGGTTTGATTGAGGTGACAGTGGGTAGAACTTCCAAGAGTTGCCCTAAGGTTTGTACTGTGGATGATTTGGACTTATCCTATGTGCAGATTTAGTCAGTAACAATATTTATGCCACAATAAGAGAACAATCTACTCAAGAACTGCACAACATCCAGAACCAAGTCCGAGGTCAAGCAACCACCTATCAAAAGGTTTTCAAATGTCATCAATAAAAAAGTATAAAAATACAACTAAGGGGATAGGATTTCACCATGTACCCTACATCACATGAAGGCACCCCTAGCATGGTGTAAACACATCCGACGCAACCCAAAAGCTAACATCCATATATGACCTAAACACTTAAAGAATATCTTATAATTAGACTATTTGCAGCCATAATAGGCGATTCTGTCCAAAATGTTAGAGGGACACATAATACCATGATTTAAGCAGAGGCCTTAATCCACCCCCTTGGAATCCTAGACGAAGACACCATCATTTGACTAGATTGAAATGGAGAGTTTTATGGTTGTGAATAATCAGCCAAACACATGATGTGTTGTGTGTTACTACATGTGCTACATGAGTATAAAAGTTATATAGAAAAATGCAATCTGCACTCCTTTAGGAATTGATTTGCATTTTGTATTCTATGCCTTACCAATAAATAGTCTTAGTATTTTCAACATGTTATCTAGACTTTGAACTACAAGTTTTAGGTACTTCCTCAATATTGTTTTCAAATTATACATATGCAGCAATCCCATTAACTTACACTCATCAGCTTTGATGGACATTAATAAAAAATTATATCCAAAAAATTCACTCCATTTAATTTAATGAACAAGGACATGTTCCAAGGCCTGGATTTATAGATATAAAATATCCACACATAATGTGCATAAGAAGATCACGGAAACTCGGACTTTCCATGGCACCGAAATTTGGGCAGATTTCCATATTGAAATTAAAATTAAACGTCTGGTTGTTCTATGGTGCTTCAATTGAACACCATTAATAGTGACTTAGTTTTACTGTTTACCTCCCTGGAGAGAAGACTAAACACAGTGTAGCCTTGTCTAAAATGGTATTGAAAGCTATCATCAAAATAGCCATGCCATGTATTTATTTCATGTCCACGCTCTTTAGCATGTTTGAAGCTAGTACACAAAGACTAAGCATTCAAGGCAGCTTTTCATTGAGGCTTGATAATGGTTTGTATAGGGTACCCAAAGCCCCAAAGAATGGCAGCAATTCCAGGTTCAATAGTATCCTATGATCTCTGATGTCAAGGTAAAGTTTTGATTCTTATCCACGTAATATATTGTTTTCACATGTTCCTGCATAGTTTGTAAAATAGTTTATCTGTGACCTTAATTTCAATCAAAGAACATAGTAATCATGCATATGAATAACAGATTTGACATTTTATCTCAAAATACTATTTACTGTATTTATTTTAAAGCAGTGGGAAGGTTTGCCAAAACCTCATAAAGAATAAGGCCTAGTGAGAAAACATCAACGCTTCTATCAAATGCTTCATTTTTGTAAACCTCCGGTGCCATGTATAACCCTGTTCATATAACAATAGCGGAATAAAAGAGATATCACATATCTGACAAAAGGAAAAGAAATGTAAGTTAATATATTCAATTTAAACTGCAGATGGTTGATATCTACTTATTTAAAGCTGCTTTATTCTAAAGATTAGGTACCCAAAGAGACAATTTTGGAATGATATAACTCATTTGTACTAGCAAGGAACAATTATTCCTGAAAGGGATCTTTGAAATGCATCTACTTTACAAAACAAAATGCAAGTACGAATATTGGAGCTACAATACCCTTAGTTAAAAGTAACTGAACTGGCCTTTCAATAGGGTTGGGGTTACAAATTCAGCAGGTATATACCTGATTCACGATTGCTTGAAAACAGACCTGGGTGTATGCTTAAACATGTAACTCATATAAATAAATGTATGGCTCATTTTCTAGAAGGAAATCAATAGTCATTGTGTTATAGTATAGATTGTCAACCTGCATTTGAAAAGTATTATATTTACAAACAGGTTATCATTCTCTATTCAGCATTAGAACAGAGACCAATCTATGTTCAAAAAAATTTGCACCAAGGTATCTTATTTTCTGATGTTCACAGGAACGGAGATTAATCTAGTTGAAAACTTGAAAAGCATTATTCTATAATATATAAAAAAAGGCACTTTGAGATAGATGGTATTGAATTCCAAAAGGCATATGACATTGTTCAATTCCCACAAGACCCAAAAGATCTCACAATAGTCTTTCTGAAATCATCAATAACTTTTGGATTGTCATCTTAGAGATGCCATGATAGCAGCTACCCCTGTATGTCCCCCATAAATTTTACCCGAAAAAACTTCATATCATCCTTGACTAAATACAAAAACTGTAACAAAATTTGCAGAAGGTATTTTATTTGCAAATGACTTTAAAGAAATGGAAATATACATGTTCATTTTCAACTTATATTCTCCAAGTTCAAGTGCTTACACATACCAAAGAAACAAAATAAGAAGGGTGATAATTTTAGAAGCAGGTATAAACTTACTTGAGGTATCATCTAAGGGACGTGGATGCCATTCTCGAACTTTGTCCGATGACAACTTCAACAATTGACTCAATCCAAAATCTGTCACTTTCCAATGCCCCCCACTATCACGCAAAATATTTCTGGCACCTTATCAACACCTCAAAGAGTGAACAACAGTTCATAACAAGATTTAATAGAAAACTGTATTCAATTAACAATTAACTGTAGAGGATAATCCCAAAAGATAATTAAAATAAGGGACTTTTGATATAAAATTAAGCCAGCACTTACCTTGGCTTCAAATTACAATGGATAATTGCCCCCGGCTTGGATTCATGGAGATAATTCATTCCTCTGCATTCCAAATGGCAAAGTTCGAAATTGTTTGACATTTATAACACGAATATGAAGCAAAATATGGCATCGGATTGGAATTATTGGAGGCTGCTAGAACATTCTTTCATAAAACCTATCATTTCATTAATGTGAACCTGATTGTGACAGGCATTCCTTGTTTTCTGGTTCTTTAAGTTGACATGAAAGGGAGACAGATCCTCACCTTGGTGAATCTAGTTGTCAAATAATGCACATGCACAATAGCAGAATAACACAGAGAGAAAAGAAAAAAAAGAGTGTACTTGATTTTAATTCAATGTGGCAAATGTCTATACATAAAGAGAGACACTGTCCCATACAACCAGCTTATTATATCAAGGCATGACTCAGATTTAAGAATGACTTAACATCAATTTTATCATGTCACTTAATTGATTTATGTCACTTTATTAATTAAACTAAAGTACAGTTTACTTTATTAAACTATAATGCTACATTAACATATGACCATTATAATAAGCTAACTCTAGCAATCTCCCTTAATGTTCATATAGAAACCAAACACTTGTCACGGAATGCAAACTTATCTTGACCAAATGTGTTGAAGCGGAGGTTTGCAACCTGCCTTTGAGTTATGCAACTTATCAACAACTATAAATGATAATGTGGATCTGTCTTTTTGGAAATCCTCCAATCTGCTATTGATCATTTTTGTAACACACCCCCGGTGCTACACAGCCACACGAATAACCATCGATGGCTAAAATGTAATGTCATCTTCTAAATAAGCATCTAAGATACCCGTTAACATATTTAATTCCCATAGATTTGAGCGGGTATCAAGAAAAGGGAATTGACTGAGGACATTTAATATAGGGAACAAAACGGAACATCTCTTCAGTATTATTAGGTCATCGGTATATTAGAAAAGACCATCAAAGCAGATATCAAAATGCATGTTGAGCATGCAAGCCTTATTTCATAGTACATAAGTCAATGAGCAATTAGGTTTGCATGCATGCAAAAGTAAAGTCATGCAAACCCTAAAAGCTATATAAGAAGAAAAGTTGAACCAAAAGGGTATCTATAATCATTATTCACTTTTGAGTTTGGTTTCGAGAGCTGCAGCAACAAGTTCGGTTGGAGACGGGAGTCTTCAGCTAGCAAGTGTTTTCGGCAGTGAAATCTATCTACCCTAATCTCTTTCCGGATAGATAACTTAAATCTATTATCAACATCTCAAGCATTCATTACTCTTCATAGATTTAGCACACCAAGAGAGACAAGTTCACTGGGATCGTGTTTCTACTGCTGGGGGCATATTGGAGATCAAGGGAGCAATTCGCAGAGGTCCAGAAACTTCTTATTTTCTCTGCATGCTACTACCATCATCACCGGAGGGGTCATATTATTATATCGGGAGTGTTGCCGCCTAATTCGCACCTCGAGTCATGTGGCAGAAATCTTCAAGCCACTGGGTGCGACCTTGGGGACAAGCAAGAATCAAGTGTTGTCATTTGATCTTGACTCCTCTATCTAGGCTCTCTCCTAGCGAAGCCAAGGGGGGTGGTCCTTCGTAAAATAAACTATGGTGTTTAATCTATGAAAATATGACAATTAGTCTAGGAGATGAGATAAAATAAAACTTTGAGACTAAGATAACTGCAAATAACTTGAATGACTAGCATAAATAACATTCCACACAACACAATGATTAACTTAAGCATAAAATAAACAAGATTGCCAGATAGACCAGTGCCAATGGAGTGCTTGTGTAAAGGGTTGCTAGTGAAGTCTCGAGAAGTATTGCAGTTGTCTCGGTAGGTTAGTTTTAAAATTATTAAATGAGTAATTAGGGAGTGGGTCAATTATTGGTAAATTCTATTACGAATGTGGTAATGATCTTTATTATTACGGGGAGATGGTATTCCTGATATACCCGAGGGTACGTGGAATATGTCCGGATTTACCAAGGAGTGGCTCTCACGGTGACATGTGGGCTAGATGGAGTCGCAGGGCTAGGTTAAACACCACACCAAACAAGGATGTAGCCCAACGGTACCATGCGGTCACTTTCTAGTGGTTCCCACTTCACTTGCAGAATTTCCCCACAACCTGGTAAAATCACATGAAGTGTCGAATTTTCACTTGTAGGGATTGATTAATGTGTTTTACCAATTACTAGTCACTTCAATCCCTTTCTGATTGTCCCACCGATCCATCCAAAGGCCTGTAGTGGTCACAAGAGCATACGAGGAATGAAGTCTTAGATATTTTGTAATGTCCTCTTCCGATTAGGCCTTGAGGCTCAAAACTGCTAACCTATGTGATTCCTGTGGGTTCGAGCAGTTACTGACAGTTAGGGAATCAACTAAGGACTGATGCCATCCATAGAAAATCTAGGGCATCATCATTAGGTCAAGAAGGGTCACCGGGGCCAAAGGCCACCTTCGTGCATGCCATCCAAGCATTATTTAATGATGCATGCACTCATTAAGTCTCCATCCGCATGCATGCAAGTCAACTGCAAATTAGAAGATAAAGTGACCTAATTAGGTCAAAGATTAGGGTTTTCGCAGTTGAAGGTTATAAAAGGATGATAAAGCGAAAGGAGACTTCACTTTTGATGATTATTATTTTGGGAGCTCTTGGATAGTAGCACAGCGTGCCGCATAACAGTTGAGGTTGGAGACGGAGTCTTCAGCTAGCGGGGTTTCGACAGTGAAACATCTGCCCTAGTCTCATTCAAGGTAAGCCATACCAGTTCACCATTTGCTCTTACATTCATTCATAGTTATCCAGTATACGGGATAGATTGTTGCAGGAATACGTGTGCAACCGTAAGGGGGGGTTTTCAGCCAGAAAGCCCTAATCAGTTACCGGGTCTTCAAATCTCAGTTTTACTTCGAAACTCAGGCACCATTCTCATCATCAGCATCTTACTCCAGCATCCGGTAATTATCAGATCCGACCGCGCTCATCCAGAGCAGTTATCAGCGATTTCAGGATCAGCGGGGGCGTGAGCAGCTGCCTCTCTGGAACAATTCGCTAGCCTGCCTAGAGACCTCAAAAATTCCACATGTACCAGGCATTCTCTCCGGCACGGGAAGGCTATCAGTCCTGCAAATCGACATCTTCATCGGACACCTCCTTCACTGAAAACGTCACCCTTATCTGATCTGGGTTTTTGCTGCTGGGGTTTCGCCGGATGTAGAAGATATATGTCCCTCTCCGAATCAGTTCTTGATGCTTGCATACTCTCTCAGGAGCAGTTCAGCTAGCTTATCAGTGGTAAGTGTTCATTCTATCTCACAAACCCTAACCCTAATTTTTGCTATAAAATAGGGATTTTTGCATGGCAATTTGCATGCCCGGTTGTATCAAGATATTTGCTTAGAAATAGAAAATATCGGGATTTGGATATTACAGTGGTATCAGAACTATCTTCTTGGCCAGCTATGGGCTTAAGAAATGAAACTTAGATGAATATAGAAGGAGACCCTTTTGTAACCTATAGGAGGAGGAAGAGTAGATACACGTGGGAGTTTGAGGATATCCAACTAGAAGATACCAATGGAATGGCTCCCCCATCAATCAATGACTCCATGCTGGAGTGCAACTACTGGGTTCCAAAACTGAATGTCACCTTAGGTAACTATCAGATGACAGATACTTTCTATGTAGTGGATGTATCGAATACTCATGTAGTATTGGGTGTTCAGTGGCTTTATTCTATAGGGAAATACACTACAGACTACAGGGCGATGGAAATGGAATTCCAGGGGCGGCAAACGGGTAGTTTTGAGGGGCATAAACACTTACCCCCAAAAACCGGTCTCATCTCAGAGAATGGAGGCAGTACTCCGACAGGATGATATAGAATGGGCTACATAATGTTTGGTCACCTTTAGGAAACCCCAAAAGACCAGCACACAACACCCAAGTGACATTCAAACCTTGCTACAGAAACATGAAAAGGTTTTTAGTGACCTTCCATCAAGTAGACCACCAGACCAAGGTTTTGAACACATCATCGAGCTAGAGGAGGGGACACAAGCAGTCATCACCACTCCTTACAGGCATCCCAAAAGATACAAGGATGAGATTGAGAAAACAATCAAAGAATTACTGGAGCTTGGATATATTCGGCCCAGTTCTAGCCCCTTCGCATCCTCAGTAGTATTGGTCAAAAAGAAGGATGGTACACTGCGAATGTGCATCGATTATCGAGCACTCAACAAAAAGACCATTAAGAACAGGTATCCCATTCCTAGAATTGACAAACTCATGGATGAGCTTCGGGGAGCTAAATACTTCTCCAAGATTGATCTTCGCTCGAGATACCATCAAATCAGGGTAAGGGACCAAGACATCGCCAAAACAGCTTTTCGTTGTCACTATGGTCACTATGAGTTTTTGGTCATGCCCTTTGGACTTACCAATGCTCCATCCACTTTCAAGTTGTTAGCTTTTCAAGCATATATATATTCGAGCAAAGTGTTTACTGTTCTTTTACTTTTCTTCCTCTTTAAACAAAACTTAGATCTTTAAACCAACAGATAGATGAACACTTGAAATGATAACCAGCAGTAGAAGAAGTACATAAATAAGATCTCACACATGCACAAAAATTTACCCTGGAGAAACCCAATATGGGATAAAAACTCCAGCAAACAATCTTCCTTTATTGCAAATAATATATAAGATCGAAATACAAACTTTCCACCATGAAATATGCTTGAGAGAGTGACTGTAAGACCAACCAGACACCAAGATACTTCGCTGCCCTCTTACTTCTGTTATAAATCAGCAAGTCAATAAAATACTTCGCTGCCCCGTAAACTGTGTAAAACAAACCAGCAAGACAAACTGCTGCCCTCTCTTTGCTGTGTAAATTCAGCAATAGAAAAGTTTTACTACGCTGCCCTCTTACTCTCAAAACTGTGAGAATGATTATTACTTAATAGACAGCTGGTGAGATTAATTTATAGGCACCAATTCCAAGAGGACTTGTTATGCAACTTTGACTTAACTTGAGACTTAAAAAATAAAACTTTAATTATTCTTTTAGATTGACACAGATAACTTGGGTGCATGGAAATACACATGAGATCAAACTAAATCTAAAAATAGATACTCGAGTTTACAACTGGCAGAAACTTTGAGTTTGTAACTGACAGAGAAGTACACGGAAAGCTAACTG
>LPNX010957458.1:701551-787794 GCA_001517045.1 Pseudotsuga menziesii
GATGAATTTATTTGTGCCAATGCACTAGATCAATATATTTATTTGCATAAGGAAGATTGTTTGTTTCTAGCTCATAGGAATTTTACATTCAACCTAACTTTTGCTAGATGCCTTGGCTTTTGCGAAATGCTCACAAGGCTTCCTGTCTTGACTTTTGGCGTAGCTCACAAGGCTTGTTCGTTCGCCTTGACTTTTGCTATGACCTCACAAGACTTACCGACTTGACTTTTGGTATGGCTCACAAGGCTTGTTCATTCGCCTTGACTTTTGCCATGACCTCACAAGACTTACGAAGGCATTATCACTTTCGTTCTGACTTTTGTCTTGGCTCACAAGGCTTGTATGTTCACCTTGACTTTTGCCATGACTCACAGAACTGGTTAATCTCCAAGTCTCCCTGGCTAGCTTCAGGGTGGTCACTTATGACCTCAGATCTTGGAGAATGCCTACTGATGCTGATTTCAACACAAGTCATGCATGAACCACACCTTCAGAGCACAGCTAGGTAAGCTTTTGCTAGTATTCTTTGATGACATCCTGATTTACAGCAAAACATGGGAAGAGCATCTGAAACACCTAGACGAAGTACTGAGTATTTTAGAAGAAAATTCGCTTTATGCGAAAATGTCCAAGTGTGAGTTTGGCATGAAGGAAATGTTGTACTTAGGACACATAATCAATGCAGAAGGAGTACAGGTTGATATGGAGAAAATTCGAGCTATCAAAGATTGGCCCGCGCCAAAAACAGTTACAGAATTGAGAGGGTTCTTGGGTCTGTGCACTTATTACTGACGGTACGTTAAGGGATTCTCCCAATTTGTAGCACCCCTCATGGATCTCACAAAGAAGGGAGCGTTCACTTGGACAGACTTAGCACAGAAAACTTTCGAGGAGATGAAGGTTATTATGAGTTCCTGTCCAGTTTTAGCATTACCAGACTTCTCACAACCCTTTGTAGTAGAATGTGATGCCTCAGGGGAAGAGTTAGGAGCAGTGTTGATGCAAAACCATCACCCTATTGCATTCGAGAGCCGTAAACTGAAGAGCTACGAGTGCCATTACTCCATATATGACAAAGAGATGCTAGCCATCTTACATGCTCTCACAAAATTCAGACAGTACCTGGTGGGCAGTAAGTTCAAAATCAAAACCGATCATAACAGCCTCAAGTATTTCCTGGAGCAGAAGGAACTGAATGAGCGACAGCAGAAATGGGTCAGCAAAGTACAAGCCTATGATTTCGAGATCGAGTATGTAAAAGGTAAGAATAATGTAGTAGCTGATGCATTATCCAGGCGTCCTGCCCCATTATCTCTCAGCAGTATATCCACAGATTGGAGGGCACTTCTCTTAGTAGAATACTCCAAAAATAAATTTGCTTGTGAACTATTGGACGGGCAAATTCAGGATGACAGGTACAAGATTGTTGATGACATCATCTATTACAAAAATAGGATATACCTCATTCCAGAATCCAAATTGAGGAAAAAGATCATTCAGGTAGCCCATGATTCTCCTTTATGAGGGCATCCAGGTTTCTTAAAGACCTACAGGCAAATTCGAGAGAGGTTCTCATGGAAGGGCCTCAAGGGGGAAATTATGCAGCATGTCCGGGAATGTAGCATCTGTCAGCAGAACAAGATTGAGAACACCCACCCAGCAGGGTTACTCCAGCCACTACCGATTCCAGAACAAAAGTGGGAAAGCATCTCCATGGATTTTATTTCAGGATTGCCCAAAGTCCAAGGGCGAGATTGTTTATATGTAGTAGTTGACAGACTGACCAAGTTTGCACATTTCTTTTCGATATCATCAGACTACTCGGCAGCTCAAGTAGCTGAGTTATTCTTCAGGGAGGTCTTCAGGTTACACGGGTTACCTAAGACCATTGTCAGTGATCGGGATAGCAGATTCACGGGTGCCTTCTGGCAGGAACTGTTCAGATTGGTGGGGACCGAACTGGCTACTAGTACAAGTTATCATCCCAAGAGTGATGGACAAACGGAAATAGTCAACAAGTGGATCGAAGGATATTTAAGGAACTATGTAGCAGGGCAGCAGCGAACCTGGATCAAATGGCTACACCTAGGGGAGTATTGCTACAATACTACCTATTACATGTCTATTAGGATGACTCCTTTTAAGGCATTACATGGTTACGAGGCCTTGGACTATGCAGATTTGGCATTTGGAGATAGTAGGGCTCCTAAGGCTAAGGATTGGATACAGGACAGTCAAGACATTCTGAAAATATTGAAGGAGAATTTACAAACAACCCAGAATCAACAGAAGTTGTATGTCGACAAACACAGGATTGAGCGGAGCTTTGAGGTAGGGGATTTGGTATACTTAAGGCTCCAACCTTACAAACAGTCCTCACTTAAGAAGAAGGGAGCAGAGAAGTTAAAACCCCGCTTCTATGGACCATACAGAATAATCAAGAAGGTGGGAGAGGTGGCATATGAACTAGAACTTCCACAGGAAAGCAAAATTCACAATGTGTTCCTTGTATCTAATCTGAAGAAAACCCTTGGGCAACACATTGCTCCATCTACAAAATTGCCTCCTTTAGATGATGAAGGACTGCTAATACTGATTCCCGAACGGATCATACAGACTAGAGAAAGGAAGCTCAGGAACAGGGTAATCAAAGAGTACTTGGTTCAATGGAAAGAACTACCGCCAGAGGATGCCACCTGGGAAGGTGAACAAGTATTGCAGCACCCCAGTTTGAAGTTGCTTGAAGACCAGCAATCTCAAGCGGGGAGGACTGTAATGTCCTCTTCCGATTAGGCCTTGAGGCCCAAAACCCCTAACCTATGTGATTCCTGTGGGTTCGAGCGGTTACTGACAATTAGGGAATCAGCTAAGGACTGATGCCATCCATAGAAAATCCAGGGCATCATCATTAGGTCAAGAAGGGCCACTGAGGCCAAAGGCCACCTTCGTGCATGCCATCCAAGCATTATTTAATGATGCATGCACTCATTAAGTCTCCATCCGCATGCATGCAAGTCAACTGCAAATTAGAAGATAAAGTGACCTAATTAGGTCAAAGATTAGGGTTTTCGCAGTTGAAGGTTATAAAAGGAGGATAAAGCGAAAGGAGACTTCACTTTTGATGATTATTATTTTGGGAGCTCTTGGATAGCAGCACAGCGTGCCACACAGCAGTTGGGGTTGGAAACGGAGTCTTCAGCTAGCGGGGTTTCGACAGTGAAACATCTGCCCTAGTCTCATTCAGCGTAAGCCATACCGGTTCACCATTTGCTCTTACATTCATTCATAGTTATCCAGAGTACGGGATAGATTGTTGCAGGAATACGTGTGCAGCCGTAAGGGGGGGTTTTCAGCCAGAAAGCCCTAATCAGTTGTTGGTTCTTCAGATCTCAGTTTTACTTCGAAACTCGAGCACCATTCTCATCATCAGCATCTTACTCCGGCATCCAGTAATTATCATATCCGACAGCGCTCATCCGGAGCAGTTATCAGCGATTTCGGGATCAAGGGGGGCGTGACCAGCTGCCTATCTGGAACAATTCGCTAGCTTGCCTAGAGACCTCAGAAATTCCGCATGTACCAGGCATTCTCTCCGGCACGGGAAGGCTATCAGTCCTACAAATCGACATCTTCATCGGACACCTCCTTCACTGAAAACGTCAACCCTTATCTGATCTAGGTTCTTGCTGCTGGGGTTTCGCCGGATGTAGAAGATATCTGTCCATCTCCGATTCATTTCTTGATGCTTGCATACTCTCTCAGGAGCAGTTCAGCCGGCTTATCAGTGGTAAGTGTTCATTCTATCTCACAAACCCTAACCTTTAATTTTTGCTATAAAATAGGGATTTTTGCATGGAAATTTGCATGCCCGGTTGTATCAGCATATTTGCTTAGAAATAGAAAATATCGGGATTTGGGATATTACATATTTTAAGTTTTCTAAGAACTAAGTGTGAGTTTTTTAAATATCAATGTCGATACTCTCGTTACCGAGAACACAGCCGAATTGATTAATTTTACTTTAAGAGCTTAAAATAAACTAAAAAAAATAAAAGAAACTAAAAAAATGAAAAAAGTGAAACATTGCGAATCCCCCTTGGGGGGATGGGGTGCGGGCACTTGGCTGCCCACTTGCTTCTCTTTTTACAATGATTTTAGAAATAAAAAATACTTGTGCTCCTTTGTAGAATAGGAAACACAAGTTTTTACAAATTAGGGCCTTAAAGAAATGGCCAATGAGAGAAGTATAAGAAGAGGGATCTCTGGTTTGGCTTGGATCTTCAAAATTCCGCCAAAGTGCCTCTTTGTCAGATCAATCTCTGCTGCAAAACAACGAACAAACTTTGATCAAATATGCTAGATAATCAAATTAAAACATAAAAAAATTGACCAAAAAGTTCAAGTACTTTAAAGATAGAAAAATTCAAGATATTAAACTAGTACTTGCTTGTGATTAGATCTTGTAAAATGCTACTTTTAATAATCAGATCTGAATCTTTAAATGTGCATATATAAATCAGAAAGCTAAAAGATATTTTCCAATATTTTAAAGAGATTTAAATATGCAATAAAAAAAACTAGTAACCAAAAAGTTTGAAGTTTTGTGTGACGGAAAGAAAAGAGAAGAAAAGTGCCCCAAAGCTTTGAAGCTTGGGCAATGGAGTCCTCAAGTGGAGATCGGAGGGATTTAGATCTTCTTCAAACAAATCGCAAAGGTATGGTGGAATCAAACAAGAACCAGCAATCCTCTACGCTAGAGGATCACATAAATAACTGAAGAAACAAATAAGAAACTACTTATTTATCCTTCAGAAAACCGGGTAGAACAACTAAGAATGAAGCAAGAAACCAATACAGTTATACCTCATATAACACAAGAAATCACCACACACTGATGCCAGACACAAGTATGCCTCCAAAGCCTTCACTTTTATTCCACAATGACAAAATTATAACATACAGGAGCAGAGGTTCAATGCCCAAATCATCAGTCCAGCATGAAGTGAGAATCCCTGCTTAAATAGAAAACTGGCAAAGAGAGGGGGGACGCATCTCCTCAAGGATGCGCTAGCTCCGAGTGAGTTGGCAATGAGTGGGATAGGGGTTGGAACTGGATCTCAAAAGAAGCAACACCATGTGACTGAGATGGAGGTTTCCCAAACTCAAAGTTGTTTCCAAAAACCCAAGCCTTTCCACCTATTTCTGCGCCCCTCATGGAGATTTGCGCCCTCACTTGATGAGGAAACTCACAACTCATGAGATTTCATCGAAATGGCAACATATGGCTTGTCTCCCTTGCCCGGGTACTTGCCAAATTGATTAGCCAAGTCACAAAATTCATTTTTGGCAATTATCCTTTATTTTTTTAATTGCCGAATTTTTTAATTATTTAATTTTTTGGGTCTTTTTGGGTTTTTAGGGTAATTATTAATTTTGGGGTTAAAATATTACTTAAAAACTTAGGAAAGTGAGTTTAGGGGTTAAGTGGGTGCTCTGAGTTAGAAAATGAGCACCCCATGGCAAAAACAACCTCCTAGCCACACTTTTATGACTTTTTACACTTTTACAAGTAACTTATTAAAAATAAGCTTGTAAAACGGAAAAAAAATATATATATATTTTACCAGAAATTAAAAAAAACCTATGGGGGACTTAGGACATGTTCATAATGACTCGAAATAATGATTAACATGGTAATATACATCAACACATAGGTTTTAATAACCTCCTAAGGCTTAATTAATACAGCGATTATTCCAGCTTTGGAGGTTTGGGTGAAAAACTTGAAAATTATTTATCGCTTAAAAACAATAAATAATTAACAAGTAAAAAAACACCCTGGAATAATGCATTAATAAATAAGTCCTAAGAAACAAAACCTTTTGCATAAATTCATCATGCTAACTCATTTTATTACATTTCCCCACGGGGTATGAACATGTTAAACAAAATTTTAAAAAGGCCTAGAAAGGCCTACAAGGACTTCTAAACTTGAAAATTGAACAAGTGATTGTTCATCTTTGGCGGCTCATTTAGAAATCCAACTTAGTGCAACTTAGTTGGTAACAGGGAGACCATCAGGTCATCTACTATTCATCTGCAGAAGTTACAAGCAGAAACACAGGAGGCAAGGGCCTCATCATTTCTAAGCAAATCAATTCGCTACTAATCCTAGAAGAGGCAAATCTTGCGCATGTGTCAGCCATTCTCTTCAGATAGGCCATATAACTATTCCTGGAAAATTTCAGCATCATTTACTAAGTAGTAAATATTGAAGTTGTTCGAAGGAGATCTCTATCAAAAGAAGGGTGTTTTTTATTATGCATGGACATCACCTCTGAGTAGGCATCACGCTTTGGAGATTTAGTGGATGTATGGCGTGCATGTCTTTTTTATACTGAAGAATCTTCACATCTATAAATAGTGGTATGCTACTAAAATCTTACTGACTCCTATTTCCTATTTTATCTCTATATCTATCATATTTAGGGATTTTTGGCACATAACCTATTTTGTATGCAAAATCAATTATTTCTCAAACACACTTGAAATACATAAATTGCAAGCAAATCATCATTACCTATTGGTATACAGATAGAATATCAGTTGGGATATGACATAAAAACACACACAGAGCACTGAACAGGCACCAAAATTTCTTAAAACGCTTAATCAAAATCAATTAAACAATCAACAACGAGCCATAATAGACTCCAACAATGCGGAAGCGTAGAATTGAAACAACTTAAAGAACTTAAATAATACATTAACCGCAGATTAAAAGCATTAATTAAATAATAACAGTGAAGATTAACCCTTAAACATGATCCGGCGACTTAAATTCGTCTCTCCAATCTGAGCTTGTTGATCTTGAATTTTCCATGCCAATCTCGACCTTGCTGACATTGGCAATCGAGAGTCGACACAACAGAACCAGCATTCCTACTTTCCCTCCTGACTTCCGACTTCTAACGTCGGCAGCCGACACACAAAAACATGCAAACATAACCCTCCTCCCGACTTCCGACTTCATACCTTGGCAGTCGAGAGTTGGCACACCCAAACAAAAATTACACAAATCGGTCTCGACTTCTGATTCCCGATGTCGGCACGTCAAAAGTCAATAGTCGACACGAACAAACAAGAAAGACACAAACCACCCCCGACTTTCGATTCTCGACATTGACGACGTCGAAAGTCGGGAGTCAACACCAACAAACAAGAAAAACAAAAACCACTCCCAACTTCCTATCCCGACGTCGGCTCGTAGGATGTCAAGAATCGGCACAAAGAAACGAGAAAATACAAACCACTCTCGACTTCTGATTCTCAACGTTGGCACATCGAAAGTCAAGACTTGGCACGAAGAAACAAGAAAAATACAAACCAGTCCCAACGTCGGCACGCCGAAAGTCGGGATTCAGCACCAACAAACGAGAAAAACACAAACCACTCCCGACTTCCGATTCTCAACGTCGGGACATAGGAAAATGGGAGTCAGCACAAAGAAACAAAAAAACACCAAACCACTCTCAACTTTCAATTCTTGACGTCGGCACAACAGAAGTTGAGAGTCGGCACAAAGAAATGAGAAAAACAAAAGCCACCCCCAACTTCTAATTCTCAACGTCGGCAACGGTGGAAGCCAAGATTCGGAACCAACAAACAAGAAAAATACAAACCAATCTGGACTTCCGATTCTCGACGTCGGCACATCGGAAGTCGGGAGTCGGAACCAACAAACGAGAAAAACAAAAACCACTCCCGATTTCCGATTCTCGACGCCGGCACATCGAAAGTCGAGAGTCGGCACTAAGAAACGAGAAAAACACAATTCACTTCCGACTTCCGATTCTCGACGTCGGCATGTCAGAAGTCAAAAGTCAGCACCAAAATACAAGAATTTCAACAAACACTCCCAACTTTCCATTCACGACATCGAACCGTTAGACATCGAGAGTCGGCACCAACATTCAAACATTATAGCAATCATTCCCAACTTCTGATTTTCGACGTCGGCATGTCGAAAGTCCGAAATCAGCACCCGCTCATCGGCATTGTAATCAACAACCACGATTGCACATCGACACAGAATCGACGGACACGATTACTCCGATTTAACATGCTAACACTTAGCCATTTTATTGGACGAGTAAGGCAAGAATATAACATGCAATTTAACCAAGTTCCTACCACAACTCAGCATAGGAACCCTACTTAAATGACAGGCGTCCATCTCATTGCGATGACACTTAACAGAGGAGGGTTGGGAAAACTATTTAAGGCAATATGGCCACAAGATAAAAACGACCATTACAGGCTTCCAGCGGCCCTTCCCAACTCTTCAACAGTATTCACATTTAACTTAGACGACTATGAGACTGGAATGGCATACATGCTTAAACATTCCTTCATACATAAATATGTTTTCATCCACCCATTAGCTTGGTTGCCAATTCCCAACTAAGGAGTTAACTCATTTGGACAAAAATAACAACATCCTTTGGAACCTATTGGCTTTCTTGCCAATGTCCAACTAAGGCTTAACCAAACCGCTAACTCCATTCATGCAGCAACAACAGCCTTTGGAACCTATCGGCTTTTCTGCCAATGTTCAACTAAGGCATAACCACATTCAAATCCACTGCCCTAAACCAGTCATATAAATTTTAATTATCAAGTTTATAAACCATCAAACAACTTAGTTATTCCATGAATAAGCATTCAACAGGCCAATACACACAATTACTCTATAACAACAAAATGCTACATTCATTCCATTTAGAAGCAAGTTGTATACACTTATCTGAGATTTAAACTATCTAGCAACTAGCTTTGTGGTAGCCATGCTCCACCCAACTGTAGCTAGTTCTGCTCATAAATCTCTCAGCAAAAGACCACCCTTGAGGTGAGACTCATGCATTCACCATAGATATCTCACTAGCCCAAGTTCTTTTGAGTTTTCTTGCTTGACAAAACAGGATTTACTAGCCTTCAACCAAATACATGCCAAACTATGAAATTCATTTACTCAGCTTTATTCTACTAGCACAACAATTATAGTTTTCAATGCCTCTTGTGCCTAGAATTCCACCAAGGCCATTTCATGCACTATTTTCCATTTCACTGGTACAATCGGAGGAAAAACAATTTGGAAAATTGACAATAAGGTTGGCAGTTCAGGTTTTGGGTTCACAGGTCTTTTCCAATGGCCCAACTACCGCTACGCCCATTCCAAAAATTAGGGAAACTTCGCTTCAGGTTCTGGACAATGTTCAATCCAACCAGAGATCCCCAATTGGAAAATTGATGGGCTACTTCAAAACTTCACCTCCTAGCACTAAATTTCGCTTCAAACATATCGTTATCTACAACTACTTTTACTCCTACGCATCCCATGCTTCCTCAGCAGGCTACTTGCAACGAAATTCTTTAGCATGGGAGTTAAACAACCACCGACACACCAGGGATCAGGTTCTCTTTGTTCTTTCTTCTGGACGAATGAATTTTTCTCTCCTCACATGAATACAGAAGGTCGCCCGATATCCCCTTCAAGGTAGGAGAAAGAGGGTGAACAAAGGACTCTTGGGAGTTGATAATCCTGCCCTCTTGTGTAGTCAACCCCAATACTCCCATAATTCTCTAGACCGACTTCTCCACCAACCTCACCCATTGCTTCAATGCTTGAGGGAAACATTCAAGAAGGTAAGTAATTGGTTATTTCAGGTTTTTTGGTAGATTTGCTCCTAAATCAATAGGGTTAAACAAGGCTAGGAAATTATCCCCTCTCACTGCCTTTGGTGAATACATGAGTCCCCAATCTCTAGCATTCTGACTAAGCCACGACCAGCTATAGTTTTGTCATTAACATTTAAAGAAATACATACAATGAGTTCTACCACAGGGACACTCATAATCATTTACATAATTACATTTGTCAAGTTGGGGTTTAGCCCAGGGGCATTACAACTTCACACCCTGATGTTTAATGTCTCCATTTTTAGATTCCCTTGCTCTGTAATGGGAGATGACCTTATGGGTTTATGTCATCCTGACCAGAGGGGTAATTTGAGCTTGGGCAGTTGAAGGAGTTATATGATGCTTTCAGAGGTCTGCTTATCAATTTTCATGATCAGGATCATTCCTACACAGTCAGATTTCAATTCTGTTGCATTTCGACCATTCCCGTAATTTGGGAATATTATTGAGCATAATTTAATGAATTACACCAAGGTTGTCATTTTAATAAATTATCTAAGAGGGGTACCTTGGTGTAATAGCTCGTTGGAACCGGAATGAAGAGCTTCAAATGTTGGAGAGGATGAAAAGTGACTTCCAGAGCCCAAAAATCCTTTAAAGTCAAATAAATTACTTTTTGAAGTAAAAGCACTTAATAAATTAATAAAGTGACAATGACTTTATAAAGTCACTTTAATTAAATATTTGAGCATGAAAAGGTAAAAGTGGCCCAAAAAAGTAAAATGATCTTAAAAGGGCAAATTGACCCCTATCTCATTCATTCATGACATTTTTATTTTCAAAAAAGGAATTGGAGAGCTCTTATGTCATTTTGCTCTTGGGACGAAAACCCTAAGAGAGAAGTTGGTTTTGGTGGTGAAACTATCCACCCTAGCTGGCTAAGAGAGGAAAGATCACTCAAATATTTTCCTTATGCTTCACTTTCATGGACAGACACAAGCTGTTTGCATATTTGTGGAGTTTTGGTTGAGTTTCAGTAATTCCTTGAGGAGGGCCACTTGTACATGAGGGCACATTGATTATGGGAAAGGCCAGTTTCAATCCTCTCTCCATTATTATATTTACTGTTATTGTTGCTAAGGAAGACGATTTCAAACCCAGACTGAAAAAGGGGGGGCGCAGAACAAGAGAGAAATAGTGGCCCAGTTGAGGGAGGGCGCACTCAGGTTTGAGGCTGAGTTGGGGAGAGGGGAAGACACCAGATTTCAAGTTGTTCCTGGCTGCCATCTTCCTGATTATTAAACTGCTGTGTGTGGTAACCTACATACACCATCTGAGTTGTTTGGAAGGTGGGCACATCATGCACTTGCATAACGTTACCATTTAAGGGACATTTCATCTCAGATAAAATAGGCTGCCATTACACCTTTCCCTATAGCAGTTCTTGGCAATAAAGAGGGTCATCTCAGGGGAATAAGTCAGCTGCAAATACCACAGTCATCTACAGCAAAGAAGATACTTCAGAACAGTTCTTCAGTGCTCACGTACAGGTCAAGAATTCATTGTATCTAGTTTTGTTGTTGGTATAAAACTGCTATTACAGCTACAGTTAATCCTTGTACTTTATAAATATTTCTGAACCATTGTTTTGGACATTAAATGCACGTCATTCCTATTTTGAGTGTGTGTAATATATAGTAATTGCTATTTTAAACTAGTTTTGAAAATTACACCACAAACCAAAGCAAATTCCACTGCACAGTCAGTCAATTCAAATTTGGAACAGTTGTCACCAAAGTGTTCGATTAAAGTCCAGACCAATAATACATAAACAATTAACTCAAATCAGCAGAGGCCTTTTTAGGGAGTACTACAGCAGTCTTAAGACATTGTTCCTGAGTGTTTAACTGAAACCTCAAACAAAATACACCAGCAGTTTATCCATAAATCAGCCTGGGGCATTGTGACAAAGTGTTTGATGGAATGTAATATCCCAAATCCCGATATTTTCTATTTCTAAGCAAATATGCTGATACAACTGGGCATGCAAACTGCCATGCAAAAATCCCTTTTTTATAGGAAAAATTAGGGTTAGGGTTTGTGAGATAGAATGAACACTTACCACTGATAAGCCGGCTAGACTGCTTCAGAGAAAGTATGCAAGCACCGAGAACTGGATCGGAGATGGGCAGATCTCTTCTGCTTTCGGTGAACCCCCAGCAGCAAGAACCCAATCAAAAAAGGGTGACGCTTTCAGTGAAGGAGGTGTCCGATCTGCCGATTTGCCGGACTGATAGCCTTCCCGTGCCGGAGAGAATGCCTGGTACATGCGGGATTTCTGAGACCTCTAGGCAGGATAGCGACTTGCTCCAGAGAGACAGCTGCTCACGCCCCTGGGATCCCAAAACTGTTGATAACTGCTGCGGATGAGCACGGACGGATCTGATAATCACCGGGTACCGGAGTATGATGCTGATGATGAGAATGGTGCCTGAGTTTCAGAGTGAAGCTGAGATCTGAAGGCCCAGCAACTGATTAGGGCTTTCTGGCTGAAAACCCCCCTTACGGCTGCACACGTGTCCCTGCAACGATCCATACCATATACTGGATAACTTATGAATGAATGAAGAACAAGTGGTGAACCTGTATGGCTTACCCTGAATAAGACTAGGACAGATGTTTCACTGCCGAAATCCCGTTAGCTAAAGACTCCGTCTCCAACCCCAACTGCTGTGCGGCACGCTGTGCTACTATCCAAGAGCTCCCAAAATAATCATAATCAAAAGTGAAGTCTCCTTTCGCTTTATCCTCTATTTATAACGTTCAACTACGCAAACCCTAATCTTTGACCTAATTGGGTCACTTTATCTTCTAATTTTCCGTTGACTTGCATGCATGCGGATGGAGACTTAAAGAGTGCATGCATCATTAAATAATGCTTGGATAGCATGCAAAAAGGTGGCCTTTGGCCCCGGTGGCCCTTCTTAACCTAATGATGATGCCCTAGATCTTCTATGGATGGCATCAGTCCTTAGCTGATTCCCTAGCTGTCAGTAACCGCTCGAACCCACTGGAATCACATAGGTTAGCGGTTTTGGGCCTCAAGGCCTAATTGGAAGAGGACATTACATGGAAGTCTCGAACCAAAACACAGCAGTTCACTTAAAAATCAGCCCAGGATTAGTTGGGGACATTACAGTGGTATCAAAGCGTGTTTTCGTCCCAGCCTGAGGGGTAAAACTCGAAGGATATTTCAAATTGTTTTGGTACATTCGGTGGCTTAGAAAGATGAGATCAAATCAGGAATTCATGGCAGAATTTTTACAAGCCGGCTAGGAATATCAAAAGAATCTAACAACACCGTTAGAGCCTCCAGAGTGGTTAAAGCCATACTTATCAATTGGGGAATGAAGAAAAAGAACAGATTCAAATCTGAAGTAGTTTGTGAAGTGATGACCTCACTTCATGATGAAAGATTGACAGAAACACAGGTTGGCATTTTAGATGTGCATGATGAGGGTGTGTGCAATGAGGTTGACAAAACGACAGCTTTTAGTACATCATTAAAGTTATCCTATGAGACTAGTGACACCAGCGCCTATGATGGATAAGTTGGAAGCACAAATGATGCAGTTTTCTGATCAGCCAATATTGAGGATTCAACATTGGCCAATGTCCAAGACTAATACAGTGACTATCACAGGTTCTTTAGTTAGCTGCAATTGGGGAGATAGCGCCGGACTCAGAACTGGTAAAGACAGCTTTGAATATATTTTTAGAGCAGTGGACTACCTTCGTTAAAGGAGTTGTGTCACGAGAACATCTTCCTAACTGGGAGAGGCTATGGGATGACTTCATCCAAGAAGAGACTCGAGAGGAGGCTTTGCATAGCAGCCAGCGAAAGGGTGATGGTGATGAGGAGAAAATTGCTCTTGCAAGTAATGCAAGGAAAAGCAAGTGGGATACCAAGTTGAATACTGGAGGGGAGGAGTCCTCTCATGATGGGAAGAAGGACATGGGCAAAGTCAAGTGCTTTGCATGCCACAAGATTGGGCATTATGCGAGTTAATGTCCAAGCAGGAAGAAAGGCAACGGGAAGACACAGGTTGAAGCATCAACAGAGGTTGATGAGTTTACAACCAGGTTTGAGAATGAATTCTCATTGGTTTCTTGCCTTTTTGGCACTGGTGTTAAAGGTGCCTAGCTTGAGGATAGTGATGCATGGGTTGAGGATAGTGGTGCATCTAGCCATATGACGAGGATGAGGGATGTGTTTCTTAATGTTTCAAAGACAGACTCAGACTGCCATGTGGCTTGTGGGGTCAACACCATACCTGCAGTAAAGGGGTTTGGAATAATGTTATGCCAGCTAGAGTCGAGAGGATCTCTGGAGGTGGCAAGAGTGATGTATGTTTCAGAGCTTAAGATGAACTTGCTCTCAGTCTCAGCTCTAGAGGACAAGGGGTATGAGTGTAGATTTTCTAGAGGTCTCCACTTGCTTTGCTTTGGAAACCCTAGATCTCAACTCGGCTACAGATCTCTCTAATCCCAAATATATATAAAACTTAATCTCAAATCACATATAAGCATATAATCAAAACTATAATCAGTAGCACATAAGATCTCTACAACTTCGAATACTAATGGAAAACACATAAATTTAAGACTCAGATTTACCTAAGACACCACGAAGGAAAAAACGAGAATCTATGGAGATTTCTTCAATCTTGAGCCTAACGGGCCAATCTATAGAGAGAGAGTACAATCAATATTCAAAAATACAATAAGAGAACCTACGGGCCAAATCCCTAGATCTGCATGTAGCTGCTACTACTACTCTTGGGAAATGTGCCCCAACTGTTTGCTCTAACTTTTAATCTCTGATCACTGTCACTGTCAATCACTGGTAGCACTATTGTCTCTCTAACCTCTGAAGAAGTGCTCCCTTTTCCTTTCTTCACTTCTCTTCTCTGTCGAATGAAGATATACGTCCTCAATCTTTGAATGACATCCACAGTTGTACAACTAAACCCTCTCTACTCAGAAGCGCGCCCTCGATGTCTCTACCTCAATCCAACTCTAACTCAGGTATTTGAGAGGCCTCCTCGATCTCTGAAGGCAACCCCTCTGCCTCTCTTGGCACTCCTGGCCTCAAGACGTGAGTCTTAGCACTCATACGTGTGGTGTTGGTGGAGAAATGTGCCTTTCTGCTGCTACAACACCTCCCAACTAGTCTGCTCCTCAAACACTAAATGAACCCAATGAGATAATCTCTCTCACCAACGGAATGAAGAGCCTCCCCAGTTTCAGAAGAAATGCCCTCACTCTCTCACAGAGATGCGCCCCAGCTCTCTTAGAAAGATATGCCCTCTCCAACTCAACTAATTCGCTCAGCTCTCCTAATCACCTAAATCTCACAAGCAACACCGACTTTTGTCTTCCGAATGTCCTTTTATAAACCTCCGGTAAGATTAGGGCTCAAAAACCCTAATTTGACTTGCATGGACACTTTCACTTTAGTGTGTTAAAATTGTGCATCAAAAACAATGTAAACTGCATGCAATGTGCAAATCTCATGCACATGCATCATGCAAACTCATGCACATGCACACCTTCCCTGATGCACAAGCACATCTACACTCATGCACCTGCAACCTCCATGCACATGCATCTCTCATACATTATGCATTCCCACCCATTGGAACTGGTGCACCATTGCACTCCACGCATATGACAAAAAAATTTATTGAATCGCTGCATGTCTTCAATCACTGAATCCATGCCACCTACAGGAGTGCATCTCACACTCCAAGCTACTACCTATATTGATGATGTACCTCCATGCTAGGCAGAACCACATGGAGGACATCCAAAGAACAATGGGGTTGTGTTCCAAGATGGACAGGTACTCATAGGGTCACAGGGAGCTACCCAGGATGCAGCAATGATGATTGGTGTTAAATAGGGTAGGTTGTATAGGTTGTTGGGTCAGCCTGTAAATGGGTCCAAGGGGATCTTGGATCAAGGATTAATATCACTGACAAAGAGTGACCAAGAGGCTCCAAAGATTGAGTTGATACCAGGGACTCAGTCTTCTAATTTGGAAGATGGGTGTGAGGCTTCTTTCAATACAATCAAGACCAGTTGGTATGAGCTGACATTGATGGATGCTCAGGAGCAAGTGGACATTCCTAAGAGCATGGCTAGGAGGATCAGATTTTCAGAGCATATTCCAAAACAGGTGACAGAGAAGTCTTCCAGGTCAGAGGGAGCAGCTACAACAGCGGATGATGTGGTGGGATTGGTGATAGATTTAGGTGGAGGTTCTTCTAGAAATACCTTCCTCCCTAGAAGGGAGTGTTAGTTTTTGTAGCTCAAATACATACTTCTACATTGGCGATGCATCCAGCATGTAAAAGTCGTCCAAAAGATGCTCTCTAGACATTAACTTTATTTTAGAAAATCGTTTTATTGAGCCATGGTATTGTAGGGACCATGGTATTGAGCCAATGGTATTGAACCCATGATATTTCTTATTGTAAAGTTATAAAAGGAGATCTAAGCAGAGGCATTCGACACATTCTCCAGATCTAGAGTGCTCTTGCTTTTGAAAAAGGGGTTATTCTCAAGAGAAGCAAGAGAGAGATATTGGGAGAAAAAAGAAGCCTTGAGATTGTGAAAATCTCAAGCAGGAAGTCTTGGGTTAGTGTTTAACCCAAGCTGAAAGGTGTTTTTATTATTCTAAGAGAGAAATTGCAATGAGATATGTTATCACATATACATTTGCAGCTAGGCTACCATGATGCAGCATACAAACTTATCTCTTATGTTATTCTGAGCGATTTTTCACATGGGGTTTTATCATGGATCATTACAACTTCAGCCATTCCAAAGCCTCATTCAGCATATTTTCCTTGCCAGGACTGAGATCCATTAGTCTATTGAGATGCTTTCAGTGATGACCTAGTTCATTTGACCAAAGTAGCAGATCAGATATGGTACACATAGTTATTGAGGGGCCTATCAGATAGAGACAAGCATATATGGTGATATCAGGTATATGCTTCTATAGTTTGATTTTGCTATGTGATGTATATCAAACACCTATGTGTGTCTTCTTAGGATGATGATGGTGACCTATGCTTATATATATGTACTAATACTTGAACCTGTTGAAGACTGTTGCTCATGCCATGCCAGTACAAATAGTAAACTTTAGTGCTCTGTTGACTCCATGAGTCATTTGTCCCCGTACATCCAATTCATCCGTTGTTGAATTTATCCCATAACTTAGATTGATTGAGACTTGTGAGATTGAAGATTTTTTCACCATCTTGACCCCTGTGCATGATAGACTCCATGTTGTTATGTGTCTCTGGCTATGAAGTATGTGGCTTGGCCTATGTGGTTGGGTTCACTGAGTAGTTCTCATTTAGTCTTCAAAACAAGTGCTCCACCAAACAGTGTTGCTAAACACTAAAGCATTGGAACGCATAAATGTTATATCTAAACGATGCAAAAGTATACATGTTTAAAAGGTAGTCAGTGACCAAGGGGTTGAGCACTCATTTTTTGTATAATGTAAGGCTCATCGGCCCTCCACAGGGGCAGCAGGGAGAGGAAAACCCGTCAGGGCTATGGACTGCTCATTGGCAATGGGGCTAGGCCTCAGTCATTTACTAAAGCCCAGAAGGCTTTCTAGGGCACCTGTTGATCTAGATTTATGTGTGAACGAAATGAAAGAACAAATACAGAATCATAAACACAGACATTTTGCAAAGATAACAAAGATACAGTAAAGACATTCTATAAAATGGTGAAAATAGAAGAGACTGTAAATACAACAGCTAGAATTGTGGTAGCTATCTCTGAGAAGAGATGTGGGCTACTATGCCCATCCGTGCCAAGCTGAATACAAAATGAGGCCGAAGAAGCCTATTTATAATAAGAATGAGGGTGAGAACCCCAAAAGTCCAAACCATAACCCTAGAAGATGAACCCTCATAAAGTTTGCAACCCCAAGGTGGTTAGTTGAACAGTCAACTTCTCGGGGTCATAGCTTTTGCATACGATCTCCGATTTGGGCGCTCGATAGCCCGTTGGAAAGGTCTATCTAATCTTTACATCTTTCGGGTGGGGCCAAATGAATGTCAACAACAACCATTTGGCCCCTTGAATCGCCAAAAAACGTCGTTTAGGGCCTCAAAATGGCCTCGAAAGTTTGGGGGCCCGAAAAACCGTATAAAAATAACTAGGAAACTACCACAATGGACAATTGTTTTGAGCCAATGGAATAGGTGGGTGGCCACTGATCTCTATCTAAATCAATCCTCCCTCCTTAGCAAACAATGGTCTCCACTGCGTCAAATTCCGTATCATATCTCGAACTATGTGTTGAGATGGTCTCCTAGTACGACATTTGATGAAGTGAAGAGGTTTCCTTTCTTTGACATCCTGAAAGAGCTGTAATTGTTGTATGGATGATTTGTTTTTGTACGAGCACTTTGACTGCGTGGCCTTACACTGTAGAGGTACTCAAATGGATGAGGGAACATTGACTCTATTTTTTTCTTGTGTCTGATGAACAGAGACACCCTGTGCAGAGGGTGTGGAGGTCTCTATGATTTGATGTTCTCCTTCAGACGCAATTGTGAAGAGGGATAATTTCCTGGTGTGGGAGCTTATCTTCCTACTCTGCAAGACTGTGGCAGGTTCAACTGTCTCTGGGATTCGATAGAGTTGTCCTCCCAAAGTAACAATGACACTGCGAGGTCGTGACTCATATACAGCATGACGCTTCCACATATATGGTTGACCTAAAAGAACATCGCAAACTTCAAGTGGGGCCACATCACACAGTACCTTGTCTTTGAAAGGCTTGATGCCATATGGTAAGAGGCATTGTTGAGTAATGCGGATACCTCGTCCTTGGCTTAGCCAACCGATGTTGTAGAGTTGTGGGTGTGGTGCTGTCGGAAGCTCCAATCTCTTGATCACTTCTGCTGATATCAGGTTCTTTTGGCTGTCGTTGTCAACAACAAAATGCAGTGGCATTCCCTTCACCCACATCTGTGAGTGGAAGAGGCACTCCTCTGCCTCTAAGTCTTTAGGCTCCTCTGGTTGAATCTGGGTGGTAGCAACAGTGACAGTGGGGTCTGCGTCAATGATCTGCTTCCCATGGTCTACAGCTGCAACATTGGGTTTTGAATTGGAATCGAGATCTAATTCTAAAGATTTGATCTCGACTACCAATGACTGCTTTGAGCGACATTCATGAATGTTGTGCCAGGGGCTTTTGTGGAACTCGCACCACTTCCCAGTGTCCTTCTTTGTCTTTCCATTCCCCTTCTTTGCTTGTGGCGGGGACAAGTTGTCTTTTCCTTGTCCTGTGTTTTGCGGGCCAAGGTTTCCCTTGCCTTGCTTCTGCGGTGGATTCACAAGTCCAAAGTCTCGCTTGTTCTTTTGTCGAAATTTCTCCTCGATTTTGACAACATACCAATAAGCAGATCCAAGTGAAGAGATGTCGAGGAAGTCCTTCTCAGTTTGGATGTACCGATGTAGACCACTCCGATATTTCAGTATCAAGTGTTGCTCAGAGTCCTTGAAACCCAGCTTTGTGAGTAGGGTATTGAAGTTGTTGGTGTACTCCAACACCGTCTAGTCCCTATCTTGACGCAGAATCGTCCATTTGGCATACTGGTCATCATAATTTCCCGCAGGGTAATACTGTTCCTTAACGACATCTACGAAAGAGGCCCAAGTGGGATTTGTCTCAAACATTCCAAACTCGTCTGATGAGTTTTGCTCCCAATAAGTACCCACCAATTTTGGACATGGGGAATTGCCTTAAGGAGCGCAAAGGTGATCTTTTCCTTGTCGAAGAAATTGTGGACAGAGAAATACCCTTCTAGAACATTCAACCACTTATCTAGGGCATCTGCATCGATCTAGCCTTCAAATAAAGGAATATCAAAGTTAACTTATACCTTGAATGGGGTTTCATCTCCGAAACGCTTGCTTGTTGAAGGTGCATTCGCCATTGTCGGCATTCGTTGAAAGATCTGGGAAAAACTATCCATCATCTCGTTCATTTGTCGCTCAAGGGCTTCCTCGAGGAGCGACTTGATAGGATCTCCTGCTCCGTCGTCTCTCTTTTCTTCCGCCATGGGAGGCCGTTTGGGGCCGCGAGAGTGATCTTCCCCAAGTGACACTAGTTCGAGACCATACTCTCTATACCCTGACCTCGTCGAGGACATGCACCAAGAAACAATCAAAGAGAAAATTGCTCTGATACCACAGATCCAGATTTATGTGTGAACAAAATGAAAGAACAGATACAGAATCATAAACACAGACACTTTGTAAAGATAACAGAGATATAGTAAACACATATACTATTAAATGGCGGAAATAGAACAGACTATAAATACAACAACTAGAATGGTGGTACTTATCTTTGAGAAGAAATGTGGGTTGTTATGCTCATCCGTGCCAAGCTGAATACAAAATGAGGCCGAAGGGGCCTATTTATAATAAGAATGAGGGCAAGAACCCCAAAAGTCCAAAACATAACCCTAGAAAATAAACCGTCATAAAGTTTGTGGCCCCAAGGTGGTTAGTTGAACAATCAACTCCCAGGGGTCATAACGTTTCCATATGATCTTTGATTTGAGCACTCGATAACTCGTTGAAAAGGTCTTTCCGAGCTTTACATCTTTAGACAAGACAACTGCATGCCAACAACAACCATGTAGCCCTCCTGAATCGCCAAAAAACGTCGTTTAGGGCCTCAAAATGGCCACGAAAGTTTTGGACCCGAAAAACCGTAAAAAAAGAACTAGGAAACTGCCACAATGGACAAGTGTTTTGAGCCAGTGGAATAGGTGGTGGCCACCGAGTTCCATCAGGATCACCTGCTCTTGTAGGCTGGCTACTATCTTATGTGAAATGTGAAATGTACTGAAAAAAGGTTAACGGTCAAAGGATGAGCACTCACTCTTTGTATAGTGTTAGGCTCATTTGCCCCCACAGGGCAACAGGGTGAGACTAGCCTGCAAAGGTTGTGTCTTTGTCAGTACTGGAGCCTAGAAGGCTTCCAGGGCACCTACCTTTGAAGGTTGACCTATATTCTAAATTAGTGCAAAGGAAAACTTGCTTAAGCCTAAGAAAAACAAGCCCAAGTACTTTATCAACTTGTGAGACACCTCCATCCCCTATTTCTATTTGTCATGCATATGTCACTTTGGTTGAGTGTATTGGTTATCATTCGAAGAGATCACATAGTTAAAGTCAGTCAGAAGTCATTCCCCTTTGCCTTAACCTGGTTTTCCATCCTCACCCAACCGTAGCACATTGTTTACACTTTGTAAGGTATGGCACGAACAAGCAGGCTTCCAGAAAGTTCTGAGATTTCTCAAAAGCACAGGTATATCTTACTTACTATTATTATTATTGTCACCATGATTATGAATAACTTGATTTAAGCTTGGTTTTGATATACACCATTGGAGCATTTCTTGCCCTGGATGCTTACAGGATCATATGGATACAGTATCTCACCTTCAGTTTGAGTACTTTGACCTGGTCAACCCAGTTGACCAAGTCAAGCACGATTCCCAAGGCAGTGACTCAAAAAACATGGTCTATATTTGTTCCAGACATGCCTAGGACCAATACTGCGGTTTCAGTTTTGATAGTTTGGCCCCATATCTTTTGATCAATGATTATTATCACTTTATTACTGGCCAAATGATCAAATTTTATTACAGATGGCAATGATTTTGGTTCTCCTAAAACATTGCAATGCTCCAAGGGGTATGAGTAGTCACTATACCATTCTTTTGTGTCTCCAGATCTTCCAGTGCAGTCTGTTTGCCCCAGTTTCACGCTGGACAGAGTTATGGTGATTTTATCATTTTCCAGAGGATATACCAGGAAAAATGAACTACGAATTTCAGTGAAAAAATCGATTTGGCCTCTTGGGTCAAGGAAATGGCTTGGAATTTGGGAAGATAATGTGTTTTGGCACTCCAGACAGTCCTTTAGCAGTTTTTGGTCAGTTTTTGGTCCGGATTATTTCATTTTTGGCTCAGTCAGTGAGGAAGCCCCTAAAGAAGCGCCCCCTCAACTTGGCTAATGATGTATTACATTGTTATATCATATGTTATGAAGTTGTAATAGGACCTAGGGTGAATTAAGCCCCTAGTGACTCCCTTTGATGTGTTGCCCACCTATTTCGACTAGGTGGAAACCTCATGTACATTGAAGATGTACATTTTGTGCAGTTTGTACCATGGAAAAATTCTAGGGATTTTTCACTTAGCAGAGCAATTATGCCCCTTTTGTACACAAAATGTCCGCTCCCCTGCGTGGGACAATTAATGTAACTTTATATGTCAGCATGGGTCATTCCTCTAAGGATGTCACCATGGACTTTATTATCAAAGAAGTCCTCTTCACCGAGTGTTTTTGCCCCTTCCAGTTAATTTTGTTAATTAACAATTTTAATTGGTTTGGTTTTTCACTCACAAATCCTCCAAAGTGGTGAATTGGCGTTCTGATAATGAAGCCCATGAGGTGGCTAAGGTTTCAAGTTGTTGTCCGTGACCATGCTAGTTGTATCTTGTAGCCTTGCGGAATTTCGTTAGGATTTCAATTTTTATTTTGATTTTATCTTACTTAATTAACTTTACCATTTGGTGGTTAATTAATTAAGTTTTGATGTAATAATGTAATCTCTTGAACCTTGGCATTTTGTAATAGAGGCTATGAATGCAAATGAAAATGCTATGACACCCCCTAAGCCATTGGTTCAAGTCCCATGTCATTTTGACAAGGGGTTAGGAAGTTAGACCAATTTTAATCAAGACAAGGTTTTTTTTTCCTAGGAAATTAATTTAATTTCCTAGGGTGAAAAATTAAATTATTTGATTTTGAAGGAAAAAGTCAAATAAGGCCATGGTAATTAAGTTTGGGGCGTGGCTAAGCATAGTCAAATTTTCATTTAAATAAACCCTCCCCATGGTCAAATAAATTTTTGAAGATCTCCTAAGTGGGACGCCCCTTTTGTCTTAATAAAAGATAAAATAAAAGATGGATATAAAAAATAAAAGATTAAAAATAAAAAATAAAAGAATAAAAGAATAAAAATATTAAATAAAAGATTAAAAAATCAAAATAATAAAAATCAAAACTTGAGTCATGGAAACCCTAGATCTAAGGGCTAAGCTTCATTGTGACATGGATCTATCTTTTTGACCTTTGATTTGAAGAGGCACTCTTGCTTATGATTTATGGATGGCTTGCAAAGTCAACAAACCTAGATCTAAGGGTGGAGGAGAGCTAGAGTTTAGATCTATGTTTTGGACCCTTGATTTGGGAGTGGGTTTGAGATATTTTCAACTATAAAAAAGAGGCCCCTCCTCTCATTTTATCATCATTCTTTGGAGCATGGTTATGCTGCCAAAATACTCTCTCTTCTTCCTCTCTTCTCTATTCTTCTCTCTCAAGTTTTCTTGGCTATTGTAATGTTGTTGCCCTATTGGGGTTTATAATACATCAATCTTTGGAGGATACATTTGTTGGTGCACCCATTTTGTGGATTGAAGAGTGAGGTAATTGTTTATGGTTGGTTATTGTTGCATTATTTATCATAGAAGCTCTCCACAAAGGTTTTTGTGGAAAGACTTGTCAGTAGAAGTTTTTCTATTTGCACTTGTGATTAACATTGTAAGATTTTGCAAAAGTTTTTGCATGATTTATGGTGTTCTCATCTCTATGTGTGAGTTTTGCAGTTTTAGCTAAACTCTTTGCAGGGATCCAAGTTTGGAAAAGTTCTCCCTCCAAGGCCTTAATCTCTAACCTTGTTTTCTGTTTTAGGAACTAGTATTTTTGTTATTGTTTAGTAGCAAAATCTAGTTTTCTTTAATAGATCCATGTTATATTTTTATTATATATTTCAGATCTGATTTCTTACTATGTTTTAGGTGGCTGAAAATGCAATTTTCAACCCTCTAATATTCAATTTTCTGATATTTTAAAACCCAGATTTTTACTGTAAAATTTCTGTATTTTTATACTAACATTTTCTAACTTCTTTTTGAGTTTCCTGTCATTTTCCAGCAAGCTTTGCTCGCTGGGTTTTAGCAAGTTTTACAGTTTACAAGGGGAGGTTATGCCCAAATCACATCAAAAACACCTCAACTTGCAACCGGTTTCAAAAGGGTTCAACCTCTTATCTTCTTACTCTATTTTCTAGTTATTTGTAAGCCTCGGGAGAGTCTCCTCGTGGGTATTCTCTAAAAGCTTTCAAAGTAATTTGTAATCATATTGTAATTAGGTAGGAAGTAGATCTAGGAAGTAGATAAGTAGTTGTTCTTTCATTTTCAAGTAGATCTAATATTTTTCCAGTTTTTTTTTAACCCACCTTCTCCTTTAAGGAGATTGATGTGTGGTTAGTATTTTTTGTTTAGATTAGTTTATTTCCAAGCATTTCTTTTCCAAACAAAGCATTTAGTTAGATCTTTACTTTCTGTCACCTAGTTTACTGTTTTGAAGGAATATACAACATAAACTGTCTGTGTATCCTCTACACTCCGTTATCTCCCTTCAGGGAACTCGGATCAAGGGTATGAAAAGCGGAAAGGCTTAGGAGCTTTAGGAAACCTAAATTAGCTCACTTTACTTTCTGCAATATTTTACTTTCCTGCAACGCAATTTCATTTCTTAATTGTTCAAAGATCAAGTATCGGTACCTCCCATAAGGGATAACGCTCAGGTTGACTCTATTAACTTGTTAATTCTGTAATTCATTTTGCTTACTATAAAAACAAATCTGCAATTTACTTAATAGGCATCCATCTTGCTATTTTTCCGTTTGATTAAAAACAGTGACCTCAGAAGCTAGTTGGAGTAGAAGACCGTGGGGGTCTCTAGGCATTCTACGTCCCCCTTGTTGAGCATCGGGGCATTGGGTTTTGACGTGGAAGCTACAGGTGGACTTGTTTCCACTGTTTTGAGCGCACCAGCATTCCCTCTTTGACTTGAGAAATACTAGATTGGGGTAGTCACACCACCGAATCTAAAACTTAATCAAAAACTTCAACTTTAATAAAATTTATTAAAACGAACCAAGAGACATTGCAAAACATCTTACCCACATTTCAGTTTCTGTGTTTTCTTCAAAGTCCTTGCTTTTCAAGGCTTTCATTTTACAAGTACATCTTGCAAGCATCTCAATTTCATTTCAGTACCTTGCACTTTCAAGTATAATATCTTTAAAGTACTGTGGCACGCTTGAGTAAAACATTGTTTAATCTTGTAACTTGAAAGCAATCTGTCGTTTGATCTTTGACATAATAACTTGTTCATCCAGTTTATATCTTGTTTCTTTTCAGGTATCATTGTATATTTGTTTAACCATTCTTTAGCACTTGTTCATATTGTGTAATTCATTTACATTGTTCATATTGTTAATATTGTAGATCTTGCTTAGCTTAGACAACTGTGGATAATCATTCTTAATTCTTTTGTAACTTTCTAACTTGTAATATTTTGACTCCTTTTAATCTAGGCACTGATCTTGTAACTTTGTAACCTTAATAAAATAAAATCCCTTTAACTAAATTGTTAATAAACCTTCCTGTAGGGACTGCCCCCCTTGGCTCTGTTGGTATTTGGCCTAAACGGAGGAGTTGGTAGACTGTGGTGACAGTGGTCCCCAGCTCTAACTTGCCCCCAAGGACACACAAAGCAGGTTGGAGACTTCCCCGTGTCATAAAGTGTGTATTAGGCGGCAACATGATGTATTATCATGTCACACCTTATGTTATATTGTGACTTTCACTTTAGGAAGGCGTCCTTGAGCAAAGTGTGCCCCTCCTTTTGATGTGGTCACTTGGATCCATGTGATGATCTTTGTCTTGTTGATCTCCACAGTTGATGATGTCTTAATCTCAACCGTTGGATGAAAGTTAGTTGAAATGTGGACACACTCTCAAACTATTTAAGAGAGGTGACCCCCCCATTGTAAAGCATGAGCTCTGGCACCAGAATATTGAATAAAGAGATTTGTATGGGATTACACTCTAAGTATTGTTGATGAGTTGATGATTTGATGATTGGCATTGGTGTCTTTCTGTACTGAGCTTGTTTCGGGATAGATCTTGTATTTTTCCTTTACCCATTCATCTGCAGGCTGAAGGAGGCGCGCTAGAGGAGGGCGCACTTGTGGGGAAACTCACCCTGCCCCGGCTCTCGGGTGTTATGTTCAACGAGTAATTCTTTCTTAATGATTTTTTATTTCCTGACCTTTCTTTATTTTGCAATCCTATTCGTTTGTCTTACCATTTGATTTGCTCTGGTTTGACAAGTTGAAGGGGGCACTAGGGTCACTGGCAAAAACTGAACTCCATCAAGATCTTTCTTGGAATACTCATTTGATCAAAAAAGCGGCATTCTTCATCATCTCAAAGGTCATCTACAAAATCGAGGTACATTTCTCAGGTAAATTCTTCTCCATTAAATGTATTCATGCATTGCCCATCACTTTTTTTCTTCAGAAAACCCTCAATAAAAGTAGGAAAATTCACAAGACCAATTTGCATTGGGAATCTGCAAAATTGGCAATCTAGGCTTTGTCGGCCATACTGAGAAACCCCCTCTCCCTCCTAGACATCAGTTTTTTACTCCATTTTCCCATCTTCAGGCATTGATCTTAGGCAAAGAGAAAACACCCCTATTTGAATTGTTAGTCAGTTTCATCTTCTTTTTGTTCTGGTTTTACTTGGACTTTTTAATCGTTGAATATTTCATCCAAGGTAGTGTGCAAGAAGCCATAATTGTCATTATCAACCTTGTCCTAGGAAATTTAACTTATCTGCTTAAATCCCCTCAGGGTCCGGGCTTGATCATTTGAACCGACACACTAAATCCTAGATATGATCTAAATCTTCACAAGCCACCTGATTCTTTGTCTTGAGTAACATTACCAGCGTAATTAACCACCTCTACTGAAGTACCCATAATTTGTGGCTCACCTTCCGAAACTAGGGTTTCAAGCACTCACCTTATGTATTCTCCGTCAGGAGTCTGGTCCGATGATTTGCTTTAGATATTTCCTTTCAGGATTGATCTGGGTCTCCCCCATTGTTACTTGGGATTCTCTAGTGGCATAAAGTGAAGAAAGTCTTAACCAGCGTGACAACCATCCATCTTTTGGGGGTTAGGATTTCTGTACATTATGGCTTTGCTTACCCGTCCCCTCTGCCATCCTGTATTGGATTTCCATATCGGGGCAACTACAAGATCCGTGATAACATTTTTGGCGTCATTGCCAGAGAGGTAGAGGCTTACCTTGGTTCATCTTATGCACATTCGGTGTTTGTGAATGTTGTATTGTTTATATCCATTCATATCACATCCCGTTCTAAATCCAGTGGCTGCATTTTTAAATTATTTAACTTTGCACAATCATTGTATTGTTTATATCTCTCCTGCGAAATTTTTATTTTGGTGAACACAGCAATTCGTTCACCTGGACACTCCACAACGCGACCCCCCTGAGGGACCTAGTCACGACTATACCTTCGAAGTCGAAGTATCCCTGAAAATTCATTAACGTATTCACGTAATCAAAACAAGAATCTTAAAGATCAATCCTCTAATTTCTTTTGGAGGGTAGTTAAGTCACCTCAACAAATTTTAGATAACCCTCCCAAAGCATTCCAATCAAGTCTTGTTTTCATTCAACCCGATTCTCCAACCAGAAGTTCGAATTCTCCTACTCCAAACAGTCCACCTAGAGTAAATTCTCTGATGGCTCACACCAATCCCCCTGGAGGACCTAGGCGTTTTGAAAGCCGATCCAGACCTTCTCCTTTTGATTTCTCATTGATTCAAGGTGCTCCTCATGACATGCTTGGGAAGTACTTTGATAAACTCCCGAAGTTTAATGGATCGTCAACAATTCCTATTGAAGAACGCATTGAAACAGTGCGTATTATATGAATGCATATGGGGTCGAAGCTGAAGATATTTATATGGCAGCCCTAAAAGCATCCTTGAAAGGAGATGCCAGGGGATGGTTTGATAGATTGCCTCCAGGGTCAGTAGATGGATATGACACCTTTACTAGAAAACTTATAGAAGATTGGTCGTCCAAACCAAACAATAAGTTCCTGCTAAATCAACTATTTGAGGTTAAAAAGAAAGAAAATGAGACCATCTATGAATTTAACGTAAGATTTGACAAATTGGTCTCTAATGTTCCCTAAGATCTAAGATCAACAAAACAAGCTATCCTTATACTTTATCTAAACGCTTTTGAAGGATGGTTCGGTCTAAACCTTAAGGAAAAGAGTCCTAATGACCTCAAAACTGCTCAGACCTGGGCCAAGAAAGCAGAAGCCAATAGAGCCTCTATGGGAAAGAAGAATTTTTTGGATGCTTACGCTCCTTCGTCTTCCCTTAGTGATCCAAAGCCCAAAAGAGCCAAGGAACCTGTTACTGAGGAGAAACCCACTCTAGAGGCAATGTTCAAAATGATGAAGAGTCTCACATTGTTCACTAAAGACATAGAAAAGACTAGGGAAAATGAACAATACAGAAATTCCTATGGCCCAAGACTCTATTGGAATAATCAAAGAGGGCCTGTAGAAGACAACATTAAACAAATCCGTAGGAGAAATGAAGAGAATAAGAATGTGAACTTATGTGAGGAACCTGAGGAAGAGCCTGAAATTTTTGACCCCGAGGATCAAGGTATAAACTTAGTTGAAGACTTCACTGCTGATGAAGATTTTGGTAGGATCTTACTAAAAGAAGAAGATTGGGATGAAGAAGAAGATATGGTATGCACCGCAACGCAACCCACTACCCAAGTGTACCAACGAAGAAATAAAGAGCAAGATATTACACATTTCCTAGATAAGCACTTAATTTTAGAAGAGGAAGAAGAATCGGAAGAACATGATCTTTGCAACTATGACTTGAGGATTGACATAGAGCAAGAATTGCATAAAGTCATGCAAAATGTGCCCCTGAGTGAGTTAGTAAAATTGCCTTCAATCAAAGATCAAGTTCAGCAATTTTTCGATAGCATCCAGCAGCAAATGTTCCGAAAATTGTTTATGAGTCTTGCCATATTCAGAGTATTAGAGGTAAAGAGGTAGAAGTGGACCCTCCTATTCAGATTCACAATGCTGTCTATGAGAGGAAGAGTGGAGGACATCCTCTGTTCTATCTCACATTGCAAATTAACAACCTCTTGCTCCATAACTGCATGCTAGACTCAGGAGCTGCTATAAATGTTATGCCACTAAGTATTATGAAAGAAATGGGATTAGAAATCACCCATCCATATGGAAATGTGTGTGGAATTGATTCACAGGGTGTTCAAGCATATGGGCTAATCAAGAACTTGAAAGCTGATTTGTTTGCTTGTCCTGATTTGAACACCATGACGGATGTAGTGGTGATTGACCTTCCTCTTGTGTATGGTATGTTGCTATCTAGAAAATGGGTTGATGTGTTAGGTGGATACTTGATGATGGATTTATCATATGCTTGCATACCAAATTCTGATGGGAACTAGATAAGAGTTTGTAGAGAGCCTTTCATTGATGGATATCTTGAAACATACAAAGATGGATTAAAAACTACTTATGGTAAAGGTACCCTGGGTGTTGAAAGAATAAACATGGTAAAAGATGACGATGATTACAAGCTTGTTTTCTTCATGGGAGTAGGTAGTTCTGATTCTGAAGATGAAAATGATGTTAGGTTTAGACAAGAGCTTATCCATCAAGAGCTGATAGGGGAAATCATGGACAATAATTCTGAACATTCATCTAGGCTATCTATTGAAACTCCTGAATCAACCTTACATAGTGAAGCCTTTTCTGTAAGAAATGACAAGCTAAATATTTTGACTAGAAGAATTTGCCCCCCTATCGAAGATATTAGGCATGACTTGAGAGATAACTTAAGACGGGAAATGAAAAACCTTGCTAATCAAAGTTGGGAGGAAGATGTGCTTATTAACGATGCCTTTGGGGAGGAATTTTTCCTGAACAATTTGCTTACTTTTCAAGCTGACAATTCCCCCCATATAGTTGAAAGCGAAAACCAAGCTTCTTGTGGAAGAAGAGCAGGGGGTTTTTCAGTGACAGAGAAGGTTATGGCTGCCCTCTCTGCTAACTAAGGTTGTACTTGCTGCTGTAATTTCTATGTAATTTTCTCTTGGAGCTAAGGAATAATAAAGAAACGCTTTGCTGGTTTTTCTCCAGGTTGGGGTTTTCCAAGGTAAATTACTTGTGTCAAATCTGAACATTTTGTGTGAGTATTTCCGTTGTGCAAGAGTTATAATTCCAGTGTTTTTACATTATTATATTCAGCAGTTTATTGTGTTACATATAAATTGTTGGGCATAAAATAATTGAGATGATAAATCAGATCTGGAATTAGAAGATAAACAAAGCCTAGGGGGTCTTGTCTGCCTCATAGGGAGGGATCTGGTCGTAAGTGTTAATTTAAGTCTATGCCATCCCTTACTGGAAACATTATCAATTGGCTAGAAAAAGATAGGATGTCCTCATATTTGCCTTTCTGGTTCATCTGGAACCTATGGAAGACTAGAAACAGCTACATTTTTTAAAGCAAAGAGCCTAATATCCCCTATCTCTGTCATAAGATTATATCTGAAAATTTAACTTACCCGGTACCTCAAGCAAAAAGATCTAAGGCCAGGAATATTGGGTATCCTCCTCCAAAACAATTTCATATGGCTTTTTTTGATGGAGCTGCAGCGGACTTAAATGGTGGTGCAGGGGTATGTATTTGGATTAATGAACAGCACTTCATTGAAATGATATTAGGCTGCGGGAGCAGCACTAATACAAGAGCCGATCTTCTGGCACTTTGGGATTTACTTTCCATTGCCAAAGATATTGGATTTCCATATCTACATATCTTTGGTGACTCCTCTGTGGTTATAAATTGGGCAAGGGACAAATCCACTCTTTCTATTGTGAACCTAGAGGCTTGGTGCAACAACACCAAAAAGCTGATCTCTTCGTTCACTTCAGTGGATTTCAGCCATGTTTTTAGGGAATATAATATGAGGGCTGATTCATTATCCAAGGATGGGCTGCTTATGGCTTGGCCATCTTTCTTTTATGGAATATTGTAAAGGTGACATTTTTAGGGAAGTTTATCTTCAGCTGTTTTGAGTTTCAGCTCTGATGCTGACTAAGGACTATCTTTTGATGTTGTTAGCTCCTTTGGGATGCTATACTTTCTACAGATTTTGGTTCATTGAGCTTATCCCTGGATTTGAGAGGACTCAAGCCTGTCTTGGATAATGACTCAGGGCTCTTATTATCTTCTTTTGAGACATTTATGGCTGACCGTACTTGCAGATTTTTTTATGAGAGGTCATCCCTCGGTTTTCATCAAGCCCACGTGGGGACATTAGCTGGCTCAGACCTATCTACCTGCTCGTTTTTATTTTTGATGATATTTCTTCTTGTATTGTGGTTGGAAGTTCTTGATTGGTCATGCTGACTAGCCGATGTAACAAATTACCTTTGATTCTTTTGAATATCAAGGAATGATTTTTTCGACTAAAAAAAAGTGTTAACTTAAGTAGTAACAACAGGAATCTCAAGGACTGTTGAAGATGGACTCTATACCTTTGGCAGAGAGCTAGTTAAAGTTTAGATGCATTATTTAGTTGTAAATATGTAGAAGGTCAGAAATTTATCCATTTCAGTACACAATGCTATTTCAAATTTTCACCTGAGGTGTGGTATCATGTACAATTTCGATGAAAAAAAATTGAAGACAGAACTTACCTTGCAATCTCAAGAGCAATTCCCACTGCCTTAGAAGGTTGTAAACGCCCTTTCTTTTGGAGGTAGCTGCTCAAATCTCCCTGCAAAATAAACAAGAAATTAAGAAATGAAGATATTTGAACTTTGGAATGCTCAGTAACCGAAGATATTCGAACTTTGGAATGTTCAGTAACCAACACATTTATGATGCTTTCAAGGGTGATAGTTTGCAAGTTAGTTTGCCAGTACACAAGAAGTTATTAGGAGAGAAACTTAACATCGCAGATGCTTTGTTCTTTCTTAATAGAGATAACAACATATGAATGCACTTCGGATTTAGTGAGAAAGAAAGAAACAGAGAGAGATTTTATATTAATAGCCCAAAACAGCTAGTGAGACTGAGAAAGTACATCATAACATTCCATCTATGCAGGTACTAAGGGGACAGGGTCATGTGTCCCCTCTAAGAAATTATAGCTAAGGCTAATTAAGTAGAAATATAAGTACTAATCCAAATATATAGAGAACTGAGTCAAATGGGCTGGAAAAGGAGAAACCTCTAGGAGGGTGTTGCACCATATATTGTATGTGGCCCTACACTTGTGATTTTTATCACAAGTGCTTGTGGACAGGTTGATGGACTTTCTTGATGCCTTGGGTTCTTGATGCGAGTGTTATGCTTCATGTTGTGATGACTCTCTGGTTGATAATTGATCAATGGATGCTCATGATTTAGTGGTGCTAATGGTTATTGGATGGGATATCTCCATGAAGTTTGGCGTTGATGCAATCTCCTATTGATGATATTAGCATGCTTGGAATATCTTGCTTAGCATTTATCTAACACTTGTTGCTTTCATGAAATGGGAACACATCAACTTAGGGTCTCCCTAAGTTGGACATGTCTCGTTTCTAAGATAATAACCATAATTTTCATAAGTATTGGAGTTTATCTACACTAGTAATTTCCTTGGTTATATTTCTGCATTTTGGAACAGCAAGGAAATGGACTGTAGCAACTTGTACTTTTCAGCCCCAAGAGTCATTTTTCCTCATTAGGATAGCCTTCCATTTAGCCTTGATTTGACCCCATTTTCCCAATGATAAGACACTAACCTTCAATCCACTCATCCATTTCATTTCTTAAAATTGATCAACTCCTTTTGCTAGAGCCATCTCTTCTTTTCACCTTACACTCTATTGCATAACCTCAGTCCTCTAGTAATCCTATTCTAAGGAAGCCCCCCTTGCACTGGAGGAGTGCTGGCCTACAGTGTGAAGAGAGCTTGTGAAATTCATCCAAGGTCTCACTTGAGCTTTATTATCTCAAGAAGTGAGGGTTTGAAAGGTAACAGGTTCCACTATGTCAAGCAATTGGGCATTTCCTTTGACATTGAATGTTTTACCTATATCTTATCCTGCAACTTCACAAAGAACCGTAACATGTTTTAGAATCCTAAAGATGCACACAACAGAACAAAGTTTCTTCCTGAAGGAATAAATCCTAATATAGCTCGATAAACAATAACCATTTACCATTATATGTAAAATATATCATCTTTGTCGTTCTTTGGTGGCAGGGAATTTGAATAACAAAAATAAGAAGCAAGTTGATCAAACTCACCAAGCCAAAAATTGTTATAGAGAAAGAACCTCCAAATTATGGACAAAAGAAGCTTTTTAACTTTCAAGCAACAATGTTGAATTTTGACAGCAACGAAGAAAAAGTATAGTAAGAATGGAAAAAGAAGTCCATGTCAAGTGTTGAGTTAAGCAGTATCATTCAAGAAATTGCATGGAAAAAGACAAGCATAGACATCAATATCCATCCCACTCAAACATAACCAATACCTATGGAATCTACAACATTCTCTTATATTATCAACAATAGGCTGAGAAATCAACCCACAAGAATCCTGTACAAATTTGTAGAATCCTGTACAAAAACTTGGTAACCTTCTTCAGCAATAGACTATTTGCAGAACAAACATGCACACAGCATCATCAGTGTTGCATTGTTTTATCAACATTTGTCATTAAATCATCTAAAAGACTAAAATCTAGTACAAAGCAAGAGGTTAAACTTACGTTTGGAAGATACTCTGCAATGATCATCATAGGAACATTTTGTGTGACAGCACCCACAAACTGTACCACATGAGGATGCCGAACCTTTTGCAGCATTGTCAATTCATTCTTGAAACTTTTTCTGCCCCAAACGGAAGTGCACAGTTAGATATCAATCATCAACTCAATATCGATGAGGATTGTGTAAGCTTTCTTATAAACTATAAAGTTTTTAGTAATATATGAATATGGTATTGAACATGTGTTTCTATGTACCTAAACCCATAATTATTAATTATTAATTTTATTAATTAGCGGTGCCTTAAAATATTTGGTAAAATGTAGTGACTATCTATAGCAGTTTGTGTATCATCTATGTTAGATTTTTCAGAATACACACTAAAAGAAGAGATTTTCAACCAAAAACTTGTAAAATTTGCATTACATAAGCATGCATAGAATCCATCTAAAATTCCTGCCATTGGAAGGTAGAAAAATTGATGCTGAAAGCCACCTCAATCTCATGTACAAATAGAGAATATGAGATAGCACTGCAGCATCATCTTCAAAAAATCTTCCAATCTCCAGCTGAAGTCCTATTGAGTCTAGACCAGTCCATTTCACACCAGTCCATGAAAGGCTACTGAAGACTTCTGGATAGGCTGCATGTCCAGTAAAGGAAGCAGATATATTCAATGCACTTAGGCATCTTCTAGAAGAGTCAGAATGGCTCTATACATTCTCAAGCCTTGCTTCCAAAGAGTCAGTAACCCCAGCCTCCAGACCCTTCTGGATCCACACAAAATGCACCACCACTTCTGCCATCACAAGACAATACATCTACTTGCAATTGCCTAGGTTTTGATGGAGGCATGCATGCTTGGAAGGCTTTAAGTAATAACTTGGTAGAGATATTTATGGTTGGCTGATTAGACCTCTTACGGGGACAATCTGATGCTGAAAAGCTGAGACAGGGTGACCTCAAGGGCCAACACAAGTGAGAAAATGGAAATGTATGCAGTTAACGCAATGGGTTAGAGACTACGTTGCACAAAACTTGGAAACTGGAAAAGAGTACCGGTGTGAAACAGTACTTTGAAATGTGACCCCCACATATTATAGGAAACATGGTAACAGAATTTTTTAAAAATACAACAAATATAAATGTTTCAAAAAACAGTTTTTTGATATATCAGAAATATTAGAATGAGATAATCAAGAAACGGAGAATGACAGACATAAATGACAATTTATAAGAAAACCTATGTCTATAATAACAGCCATAGATGATTACATTGTGCAAAATCCAAAATCAAATTTATATATTAGGATTTATCTACCAAAATACAAAATCAGCTATACTTGGTTCTCATATACATCAAGTGGTACTAAGTCACATTGTTGGACAACCTTGTAACCTCTGCTGGTACCCCTTCAAGTAGTACCACATCGGACAACATCTATATAATTTCGGTTACATGTACGCTTGGGTATATCGGAAATCCCCTAGGTATACCTGATACCAACTTTGGATGAAACCAATTGATCGTCTCGTTACTTTAGCACACCAAGAACAATACTCAAGGAGATCACTCTCCAATACCTCGGTAGTCAAGTAGTATGACTTAGGGCACGGTCAAGCCTCCTTAGTTAGTGCCCTGAGATATTGGGCCGAGTACTACTGTTGGACCCCGTACAAATATCATAGAGCTATAGCACCTAACACTCCCTCGTCTTTAGAACCCTGTAAACTTTACTCTCACCTAACAATCATATGGTGGGCGATACTTTTCCCTACAGACCACCTTTCAAGACCGCAAACAACATGAACACACGCTCTAATTCTGCAAGCTTTGACACTTTGGAAGAACAATACAAGACTCTTCAAGCAAACATTAAGGACAATGATGTCCAATATATGGAAAAGATGTATCAACTTCAGGAAGAAGTATGTAGCCTAGATCAAAAGTTGGATGAGAAGTTAAATCAGAAGTTGGCAAGGATAAATGACTCCCTTGATTGGGTGACAACTCATGGCAAGTCAAAAGAAGACACTTGGAAAACAGAACATAGTGAACCACACTAAGAAGAACAATATCACTCGAGACTATTTAACTCCCGGCAACCCCCTTCAGGTTCTCTCTGTTGCCGCCTAATACGCACTTTAGAACATGGAAAGTCTCCAACCACTGTGTGCGTCCTTGGGGGCAAGTGAGAGCTGGGGACCACTGTCACCACAGTCCACAACTCCTCCATTTAGGCTTAATCCCAACAGAGCCAAGGGGGGTAGTCCCTAGGGAATGCTAAGTTCCTAGATTTATCAACAAATTAGTTAAAGGGATTAATTATTAAGGTTTATTAAATTATTAGACCAGTGCCTTAGATAAATAATGGAGTCGATATATTACAAGCCAAGATTAGCCACAGTTATCTAAGTAAGATCCACAAGATTATAATTACTTACAAAAGATATACAATTGCTAAAGAAAGATATACAATATACACATATAATAAAGCAAAGGGAAATGTATACACCACACCACAAGATATTCACTTAATGCCTTAATACAAACCACAATGTAAATGCCAAGATGAGATATTCAGATATGCACGATTTCCAATTACTTAAACATTCAACACATGAGATTGCGAGAGCTGGAAATAAATACTTGAAATCAAAGTGAAATGCTAAAGTGAAACAATCTGTGCTGAAGTATCCTGTTGGTGAAACGTTTTGCAATGTCTCTTGGTTGATTTTAATAAATTTTAAGGGGTGCCTTAAATATTCGATTAATGTCTTGGAACAAGGGATGTGTCTACGCCGTGAGACCCCCCTCGGTCTCTCACCCTCCGTAGCTTCCAACGGTCACCGATTTTTAATTGGTTCAGACAATATTATGGTGGATGCCTATTACTAAAACTTCTTCCACTCCCCGTCGTATCTCGTGAGTACTCCGCAGAGTGATAACCGAATAGAGGATCAGGGACCAGAGAAGTTGTTGGTTTATTTTAGAGGGTTACTTTTAGATCTTGTTACTGTTGAGCATGCAAGGTTTATTTTAGAACGATCAATAGGGTCAACCAAGCGGTATCTCTTACAGGAGATGCTGGTACTTGAACCCCGGACTAAAAAAAGGTAAATGTGTGAAAGATTTGTAGCCGAAAGTAAAGAGCAGAAAGTAAGTTTATCTAGTTAAACTAAGCCCCCAAATCCTTCTGCTTTTCATACCCTTTGGTTTGAGTTCCCCGAAGGGAGATAATGGAGGGCAGAGGATACACCGAAAGACTTGAGTTGTATGATTACTTTTATACAATTAAAAAAATGCTTATACTTGAAATAGATAAAACTTTGAGAAAGTAAAGCAAGCTAATAAGCAAGTACTACTCTAACCTCACAACAATCCCCAAAGGGGAAGGTCGGTGAACTTGAAAAGTAAAAGCTAAGCTAGATTAGATAGTTATGTTATGTTACGCTATGTTATGATTTACAATGAAATAAAAAAACAGCAACTAAACACCTACAGAAAATAGACTTTTCAAACCTCAAACACTATGAAAAATGAGGGAGAAAGGTTAGAAATGGACCCTCTTTGAAGCGGGTACAAGAGGGGTGTTTTTGATAAGTTTTTGGCAGCACCTCCCCTTAATACCTATTAAAACCTGTCAAAAACAAGCAAGGAAAAGCTTGCTGGAATTTACAGTAAACTCAGAAAAAACAATGTTATTAAAGTTAATATAAAAATACAAATAAATATTTACAGAAAATTTCAGATTTGAAAATGATTGAAAACAAAAAGTTTAGAGGGCTGAAAATGCAATTTCCAGCCACCTAAATGATGTCAAAACAATATATTTAAGCTACTATACTAATATAAAATGAGTCAAGGACCTAAAACAAGGGGTTTTATTCATTAACCAATGAATAAAACCAAGTTTTATTAGACCCGTAACTCCATGAGCGAAAATGTAAACAGTAAAAGAAGTAGATTGACAAACACAAAGAGATTAGGAGCTTGGCTTTGGAGGCCCTCCTTCAAGCCTTTGGATCTGCAAGAAATGGGTGAGCAAGACTACACAATGCAAGCAAGGAGATGAGCAAAATAAATAGCTCTACAAAAACCTTTGTAGAATTAAGTTAATCTACTCACAATGAAAAGCAAATAACCATTTACCATTCAATCCCTTTGCAAAGGGCATCTATGCTTAACAAAATGAAAGTAAATACTCACAAATGGAACAACAATACCTCAATGCTTGAAGAGGGGAGCCAACACACCATAGAAGAGATTTTCTCCAAAGAATTTCTTCTATTATAGGCCCAACTAAGGAAACATTCAATACAAAGATGAGCCAAGAATGGCTTGAGAAAAATGCTAGAATAAAGAGAGAAGAGAAGAGAAGCAAATATTTTGGCAGCATAACCATGCTACCAAGAACCCTCATCCTAAAATGAGAGGAGAAGCTTCTTATTTATAGCTAAAAACCTAAAGAGAAGGCCCTTGGATGATGGCCAAGTGTCACCCATCCAAGAGGGGGCCTTTTGGAAGCTTCCAAGAGGGGGAGGGGCTCCATATTAAGATGGAAAAAACCCACATAAGGCAAAAAACGTCCCCTCTTTTAAATAATTCATTTTTCCACTTTGAGTGGGTCCCATTTGGGTTAATTTCTCCTTAACCTTGATAGGAATGAACTTTAGGAAAAATTAGAGCCCGTAACTTTGACATTTGGCCCAAAAATAAGAATTTTGCATTTTTCACTCTAGGCAATTAAATTAATTAATCCTGGTTTTTGCCTGGGTGGGACCAAAAGTGGGCTAAAATTCTAACCATATGTCTGAATGACATGGGACTTGATCTTGTGGCTTAGGGATTGATATGGCGTTTATTTTTTGCACTCATACCCCTATTACAAAATGCCAAGGACCAAGTGACAACCTTATTACATCAAAACTTTAATTAATTAACCCCTGACGGTGAGGTTAAAAAATTAAAAAAAGACTGACTAGACTCAACGAAATTCCGCAAGACTTTAGAATATGTCTAGTATGATCATGAATAACACTTTGAACCCTTAGCCACCCCATGGACTCGATTACTAGAATGCCCATCACCACTTTGGAGGATTTTTTGAGTGAAAACCCAACCAATAAAAATCGTTAAAGAACAAAATTTATTGGAAGCGGAAAACACTAGATGAGGGAACTTCCCTAATAATAAAGTCCATGGCATGGCATCCATATCATATGATCCATACTTAGAACATAAAATTACAATAATTATCCCATGCAGGGAAGCGGATATTTCGAGTACAAAGGGGCTAATTGCCCTGCAAGGTGAAAAATCACAAGGATTTCTCCATGGAACAACTGAACAAGAATGTACATCTCCAATGTACATGAGGTTGCCACCTAGTCGAAATAGGTGGCCAACACTCTCAATCATAACCCACACTCCATGGATAATGACACCTGGAACCAATTTCCTAAAGTCGTAATATTCTATTTTTGACAAGCTGGGGAATAACGAATGACTGATGCCATATGGGATAAAAGCACAACATTAGCAATGATAATAAGTCTTAGCAGATAAAGGGGGCCACTCAAGCAAGATCAAATGACACGTATGATATGCGAGGCCTCACTCAAAATCATGCGACGTGCATCACTAAAGTTGCATGCACCATGCACAAGTTAAAAAGAATAAAAGGGAGCAAATCGACTTTTCTAGATATCATTGTTATTATTCATCATTGAGATTTGGTTTGGAGACCTCTAAGAGCAATTTAACGTTGAGGGCGAGTTCCTTAGCCAACAATTGAGTTTAGTGGCGAAATCTATCCACCCTAGTCAATTCCAAGGATAGATAATCCAGTGCAATCAGCACCAAACTCAATTGTTGGCTAAGGAACTCTATAGAGTTCGGTGAGGAAATCTATCCACCCTAGTCTCTAGATTTATCTCCATAGGTATAGCCATAGACTTGTGTCCATCATCCTGAATCTCTCAGGATCTCAACTATGTACTCCCTCTATCTAAGGAAGATCTCATCTGATCTCTGTCACGCTTCTAATCTCAAGAAGTATTGTATCAAGGCTAAACGATTCATTTTGAACTCGGAGGCCAACTCCCTCTTGCATTCGAGACTAAGTTTCTTTGTTCCTACAATGGAACAGATCATCAATCATACAACACCAAGATCAAATGTTCACCATCAACAACCTTGTAGTAAAGGTTGGAATCCACATCATTCTTGGTGAAGTCCAATCTCATCAAGTACATGTTTATCCTGACATACCAGGTCCTGGGTGCCTACTTGAGTCTGTACAAAGTCTTCTTTATCATAAACAAGTTGTGTTGCAGCTACTTAATTTGTGTGGAAACATACTACTCACTCTACATCTGAGTATATTGCTCCCTCTGCATTTGAGTATCCTGCATTGAAGCAACATGTTGCCTCCTGCACTTGTTGATCTTTGTGTTTTCATTTGTGTCTTCTCCATCAAGTGGGTTAGCTGAGACAACCCTCCTTCTCTTTCAAGAACACTGAATTATATCTATGATTCCTTCTGAGTCTAAAAACTAGTTGTCCTTCATGAGTCATCTCTGATGATGATCAAAACTACAGCTTTGATCTTGTAGATCCACTTAGAAGTCATCATTGACTTCCCTTCTCATCTTGGAACTACCTCCCTAAAGGTATCATTGGGATTTGCATGCCTTCTTGCATCTCACAAGGTATCACGAAGCTATGCTAGCCTCTTCTTGATCATGCATCATCTTTTGGCAGATCTAGTGATTCAATTGGCTCCGTTATCTTGTCTTGATGGTCAAAAGGATGATCACTGTACTAGAGGTACACTCATCCTCCAAAGCTTCATGCTCCTCACTATCAAACTCCATGTGAGACCTTCAAGATATGAAAGCCACCATCTTTGTCTCCTTCTTCCTTGGCACATGGGTGTATGCTGGACAACCAAGGATTCTTTTTGGCTTCACTCCTATGAGTGCTTCCTCAGAAGTCTTGTCCCAAATATCTGGTGAGGACACTTGATCTGAGCATAACTACCATACTAGATATATCATGAATCATTGTTTCCACAATCTTTACAATGTACCTATTTATGACATAAATGTTCACAAGAGTTAACCAGTACTAAATTAAACAGTTATGCTATTCATCAAAATAACAATTCAATTTAAGCAAATAAAACTTATCACACAAAGTATAAAATACTTATCGCTGTTTGTTTTGTTGGCTTCCTCTTGATCTTTGCCTCCATGAAGAAATCACAAGAGTTTCTGGAAGTGTACCCTTCTCCATCCTCTGATCTAAAGGCTTGATCTTCTTTATCAAGTCCTGAACTTCTTGGAACTTGCAGAAGTCTTCACCTAGCTCTTCATGTCTCTTGGAGGGAATCATACATAGTACAAGGAGACATCCAAGGATGCCACTGTCATCGGTCTGTATGTGTCTGAATGTACTAGATCCAAGATCCCCTTGGATCTACTATCATTGCTCAGAAAAAAGACCCCTTGGCATTCTTTTCAAGTGTAGATACCTTCATATTATACTTGATGTTGATTGAATTGTCATTGATGCCAACATGGTACTTGCAGTGGCCTCACAGGTAGTCATTGATGCCACCAAGTCCCTCCTGCAATAAGAGGCCCATATAGAGATGAGTTGTGCTTTGAAGCACCTTGTGGAGCCTGACAAGGTCCTTGAACCCACAAGGATGAATCTTGGAGCCACTACCTTGTTGATGATGTTGAAGACCCTGCTAATGATGATAAAGACCTTGTTCATGGGGTTGAGGACCTTGTGGACAATGGAGAAACCCTTGATGGGTTGAAAGAGCATTAATGACCCATTTTGTGGTCCTTTATGCTTTGATGGGGTCATGGTAGCCTAGGAGAAGGCTTGGCAACCCCACAGGAGGTGGCATGATGGATCTTGACCCCTGGAGGTACTCTTGTGTGATTGAGGTGGTTGAAGCCCACAAGCTTGCCACATTGACGATGATGCCCTTCTAACTTGATGGGACCAACAACCTAACTATGAAGGCAATGAAGCAAACTCTAAAAAAAAATTTTATGGTGGTATGAAAGCTCCTGAAGTTTGTGCATCCTTCATGATGCTCACACACTCTTCCTTGTTATGATTATGAAGACATGATGGTGCACTTGGTAGCTTGTTGATGGTAATACCCATATCACTTGGGAAATGTTTGATTCTTGTAGAAACCCACAAGCTTGATGAAGTTCATGCTTATATGGAACCTTTGCTGTACTTGAAGAAGCCCTTTTTCCCTTGGTGATCTCCTCTTGGTATTTTGACTTGGTCCTTGATGCATGAAGAACTCATTGAAATAAGGAAGAAGCCCATCTAGTCCAGCCTCAACATGATCAAAGTGAAGTCAGCCCTATTATACCTGAGTTAATCACTTTATTCACACCATCTATATGGATTCATAGGGTGGAGCTCCTTTGATAAGTGCTCCTAGTAAAACGCCCTTCTTGACTAGTGCAAACACTTTAGTTCTATTCTTTTTGACAGGCCACATATCAGTAGCTTCATCTACTATTAGACCTTTCACCAGCATCGTAGATAATCATGGTATTGGCATCTAGGCATCAGTAGTATATGAAAGTAAACAAAGGATGAAAAATAGCGTGGTGAAGTCATCCGTATTATGCAAGTAAACAAAGGATGAGGTGACAAATGTATTAAAAAAAAATCAAGTAGAAGTCGGCTCAGTCAATTTTTTAATAAAAATAAATGTAGGCCGGCTCCAAAATTATATGGAAAAACCAGTATAAATATCCTATCACGTCTTCATTTTTGTAAGGTGGATTTTCGGATGAAAAAGAGATAGCTCTGAGACTTCTCGTGGACTGAGGCTGCCTCAGTGCCGAGAGTTACAGCAATGTAAAGGAGCAGCATAAAAATGGTGTAAAACTTTTTGGTCTTTCTCCTTCTAAATTTCAGATCAGCCACTGAGGTAAATTCGTGGGTAAAGGAGCAGCAGCAGAGAAATGGTGTAAAACTCTTATGTTTGAGACTGTTTTGGAGGCTATTCCACAGTCAACAAACAGTCCGAATTTGACATAGTTTAGGGCTTCCTCTAAGCACAAACAAACAGTCCGGTTTTGGACTTGTTTGGATCCTTCAAAGCATACAAAAGCAGTCTGAATTTTTGGCAGCAGCAGAGGTACTGAAGAAATTTCAGTGGAGGTTTTAAGTCTAATATTCGGGTGAAAGAAAGATGGAGGCAGCAGCAATGAAGATGCACTTCTAAGAAGTATCTTTACTGTGGCAACAGCTAGTTTATTTTTGAAGTTTTTGTGTTCATGCTCAGAGTGTTGTTATAGTCATAAAGACATTGAAAACGCAGGCTTTCATCTACAGCAACAAAGGAGCAAGACGTGGTCACTTTGAGATTCAACAGAGAGGTTGCTTTACCACATCAAGGAGCTGGGTTACAACGTTGACTTCCAGGTGTTTGTACACAAGAAAACTACTTCAATAGTTAAGCTATAGGGCTATTCAATGCTTGACTTGACAATTCAAAAGGATCATATCTCTGGGATAAGCCCTACAGTCAACAAGGTAAAGTGATTCTTTTGCATAGTGATAAAATGACTCTCATGCACAGCAATGATGTGACCCATTTAAGAAGTTATCTCAGTGACTTGTCTATTTTAATGTGTAATGGTTGGAGCATAGATTGAAATTTGATTTGGACATGATGATGATGATGCATACCTTATGATAATGATGGTGCATGCCTTGTACACCATGATGATGCCTTGATGATGCCTTGTACCCTATGATGCATACCCTATGACGATGCATAGCCTATGATGATGATGCATACTTGATGATGAGTAAAAGTGACTGTGTATGATGAAGTATACAGTGATGTACATGAACAGTGTATGCGCAGATTTCTTGAGCTAGTTGTTTGAGCAAATCCTTGCAAGAAGAGAAGATGTTGATTGAGTTGAAGCAGTGTCCCTTGTATGAGAAGACATCTTGATGACATCTCTGTGACTGTATTGAAGACTTCCTTGATGACTTGACATGCTCAGCTCTGTCAAGTTATGATCAGTGACAAAGTGAAGAAGACCATGATGATTATGACAGCTTGACACCTACAGCAGTATGACATTGTTGATATGGCAGTGATATACCTATAGCAGAAGACATGATGATGAGATGACAAGTGGCATGGCAACAGCAGAATTGGTTGATGATTAGCAGCAGTTGATTGAGTTGGATTGTGGACTGAGGTGTTGTTGTGCAAAGGTACATGAGCAGAGCTTGATGCAAGTTAAGTCTTGCACTTGAGGATTGGACTCCTCGACCCTTTCTTATTGGACCGAAGAAAACCAGAGATTTGGTGCTATTTTCATCAGTTGGTGCTGATTGTAATAATGAAGATTGAAGTCCTCCATTGCAAATAAATAAAGATTACCTTCCATACATTCTTGTGTCTCTTTATGATGTGTTCATTGTGCTTATGATTTAATTGATGAATATGATAATGTGATTGGTAACATAATGCTTGATATACTCTGATTGATTAAACGAAGGTGAAAAAGGTTTAAATTGTTCACTCACAGATTCACCCCCCACTCTCAAAGTGACCATTGTGTCCAACAATTGGTATGAGAGCAGGCGTTCGTCACAAGCCTTGCAAGCTTGAAGGAGATCCGTGGACACACAATGGAAGCAAAAGCAGAGTCATCAAGCAATGATGTGCCTGTACTTGATGTTACAAACTATTTTGATTGGAGGAGCAAAATGAAGACATATTTGAAGAAGTTTGGTGTTTAGGAGATTGTGATCAATCCACCCACTCCATCCAATAATAAGAGAAAGGCAACTGCATAGAAAGAAGCAAAGAAGGACAATGCTACAGCCTTGAAGTTCCTCATGGATGGACTTCCCAGCTCAGTGAAGTAAAGTGTAGGAGAGTACTCTTCAGCTAAAGACCTTTGGTTCAAGTTGGAAAGCGAGTATCAAAAGGAAAGACTAGACACCGAAAAGACGGATCAGGAATCAAAAGTCAAGCCCCAGAAGAGGTCAATCAAAAAAAAGAAAAGCAAGAAGTGGACTCCAGTAAAGGTATGGATTCCTTTGATTGTAATGATAGCATGTGTGATGAAACAGAGAAGGTTCTTGCGGAAGATGAGGAAGATCTATCAAAAGCTGCACATGAGATACATCTCACTTTGATAAATATTGACCTCAATGCAAATTGGGCTTTGAACACAGTAAATCTGAACCATAGTGAATTCATAAGATGCAAAAAGAGAATATTGGATTCTTTGAATGAATATCAACAGAAGACTATGACAATGAGAGTAATGATTGTGAAGCTCAAACACAAGGATAAAGAGTTGCGGGATCAGTTGGAAGACAAGGATGTTGAAGTTGAACGACTAAAGACAAAATTGATCAGTCAAAAGGAAGAACAAGAAGAGCCTGGTGAAGACTCGGAAGAGCTTGAAGAAACTAGAAAGGCCAATCATGATTTGAAGACTCAGCTGGAGGAAGCCAAGAGGATAGAAGAAATCTTGAAGAATCAGTTGGAAGAAAAGGAGCAGACAATCCAAAAGTTGGAGATGGAGGTAGTTGGTCAGGAAGAAAGGTTAAAAGAATGATGCATTAGTCAAGTTCAAGGACAGTTCAATTGTCCTAGACAAGATCTTGGATTTCTCAAGATCTCCATTTGACAAGTCTGGACTTGGTTACAAGAAGGAAGAAGAAAAATATGAATATGGCACTTGGTCTTCCAAGAATTCAGAAGCAAGTCCATCAACGTCCAAATTTGCTCCCCATGCACCTGCACATGACAACAAAGAATTTGGAAGTCCAAGAATGCATCAAGGAGTTGGGCCTATTCCTCAAAGCAAGCCCAGAAAAGAAACAACCCCAAGATGGAACCAAAGTCTCGGGTATGAAAATGGCTTTAATGGTTATTGTTTTTCTAGTTCTAACTTTCGTCATAAGGCTATGAATTGTAGACTCTACGGAAGAAGAAGTGTTGGAAGCCCCAGTGAAAAAGTTAGATGCTGAACATGTAACCAAGTTGTACATGTTGCTGCCACCTGTCACACATTGAGATGTTACACCTGTAGTGGGTTTGGTCGCAAAGCCCAAGAATGTGCAAGTCAAAGAAGTCAACCGAGGAGGAGCCCTTCATACACAAAATGAAGAAGAACCAATGAACCTTGGAAGAAGACCAATGCAGAAAGATTTGAAGATCGAAAGACAAACGCCCGTAGTCAAGGATACTCTCGAGTATGGAGGAATGAAGTTGATCAAAGAAGTGTTGAAAGTTCCAACAGCTCAGTTAGGTGCTAGACATGCAACCATGTTGGTCACATTGTTGCATATTGTTGTACGATGAGATATTTTAGTTGGACTGTTGGAATACATGGAAACAATCCATGAGAAGTTTCTCATATAGCTCATTAAAGGAAGCCAGTAAAGATGAAGAAACAAATAATGAAAGGACAAATGCTATGAAGCAAATATGGATGAAGAAGACCGAGCAGTTACATATAGGTGAGGTTGATCAATGCAAGGAAAATGGTTTCCATATGGCAAGCCAAGCTTAAGGTCCCTCAAAGACCCTAGCACATCTTGAGTTCATAAGTCTGGAGGATGAACTCAAAGAAGAAAGGATGGCTACTCCAAGCATACAGACAGGTCCTAGGATCGTGCATGTTGACAGGGGGAGCATTGATCAGTGAATTTCAGATGCAGATATGTGGTCACCCTTTTCCATTGATGTCAAAGGGGGAGAGATGAAGACAAAAGGGGAGCATGCTCGAAGAGGGAGCATGAGTTGTGGTCATCAATGACATGGGGGGAGATCGTTGTTTGAATTGACATTAATGCCAACATGGGACTTGCAGTGGCCCCACAGGTAGCCATTGATGCCACCAAGTCACTTCTGCAGTAAGAAGCCCATACAAAGATGAGTTGTGCTTTGAAGCACCTTGTGGAGCCTAACAAGGTCCTTGAACCCACAAGGATGGATCTTGGAGCCACTACCTTGTTGATGATGCTGAAGACCCTGCTGATGATGATGAAGACCTTAGTCATGGCGCTGAAGACCTTGTGGACAATGGAGAAACCCTTAATGGGTTGAAAGAGCATTAATGATCCATTCTATGGTCATTTATGCTTTGATGGGGTCATGGTACCCTAGGAGAAGGCTTGGCAACCCCACAGGAGGTGGCATGATGGATCTTGACCCCTGGAGATCCTCTTGTGTGAATTGAGGCGGTTTGAGGCCCACAAGATTGCCGCCTTGACGATGATGCCCTTCTAACTTAATGGTACCAAAAACCCTAACTATGAAGGCAATGAAGCAAACTATAAAATAAAATTTAAATGGTGGTATGATAGCTCTTGAAGTTTGTGCATCCTTCATGATGCTCACACACTCTTGCTTGTTATGATTATGAAGACATGATGGTGCACTTGGTAGCTTGTTGATGGTAATACCCATATCACTTGGGAAATGTTTGATTCTTGTAGAAGCCCACAAGCTTGACGAAGTTCATGCTTATATGGAACCTTTAATGTCCTTGAAGAAGTCCTTGTTCCCTTGGTGATCTCCTCTTGGTCTTTTGACTTGGTCATTGATGCATGAAGAACTCATTGAAATAAGGAAGAAGCCCATCTAGTCTAGCCTCAACATGATCAAAGTGAAGTCAGCCCTATTATGCTAGTAAACAAAGGATGAAAAATAACACGGTGAAGTCAGACCTATTATGCAAGTAAACAAAGGATGAGGTGACAAATGTATTAAAAAAAAATTCAAGTAGAAGTCAGCTCAGTCAATTTTTTAATAAAAATAAATGCAGGTAGACTCCGAAATTATATGGAAAAACCAATATAAATAACCTAGCACGTCTTCATTTTTGTAAGGTGGATTTTCGGATGAAAAAGAGATAGCTCTGAGATTTTTTGTGGACTGAGGCTGACTCAGTGCCGAGAGTTACAGTAGTGTAAAGGAGCAGCAGCAAAGAAATGGTGTAAAAAATTTTGGTCTTTCTCCTTCTAAATTTCAAATCAGCCACTGAGGTAAATTCGTGGGTAAAGGAGAAGCAACAGAGAAATGGTGTAAAACTCTTATGTTTGTGACTGTTTTGGAGGCTATTCCACAGTTAACAGTCTGAATTTGACATAGATTAGAGCTTCCTCTAAGCACAAACAAACAGTTCGGTTTTGGACTTGTTTGGATCCTTCAAAGCATATAAAAACAGTTCGAATTTTTGGCAGTAGCAGAGGTACTGAACAAATTTCGATGGAGGTTTCTAGTCTAATATTCGGGTGAAAGAAAGATGGAGGCAGCAGCAATGAAGATGTACTTCTAAGAAGTATATTTACTGTGGCAGCAACTAGTTTATTTTTGAAGTTTTTTTGTTCATGCTCAAAGTGTTGTTACAATCATAAGGACATTGAAAAATGTAGGCTTTCATCTACAGCAACAAAGGAGCAAGACGTGGTCACTTTGAGATTCAACAGAGAGGTTGCTTTACCACATCAAGCAGTTGAGTTACAACATTGACCTTCAGATGTTTGTACACAAGAAAACTACTTCAATAGTTATTCTATAAGGCTATTCAAAGCTTGACTTGACAATTCAAAACGATCATATCTCCGGGATAAGCCCTACAGTCAACATGGTAAAGTGATTCTTTTGCACAATGATAAAGTGACTCTCATGCACAGTAATGAAGTGACCCATTTAAGAAGTTATCTTAGTGATTTGTCTAGTTGAATGTGTAATGGTTGGAGCATTAGATTGAAATTCGATTTGGACATAATGATGATGATGCATACTTGATGCATACCTTATGATGATGATGTTGCATGCCTTGTACACCATGATGATGCCTTGTACCCTATGATGCATACCCTATGATGATATTGCATACCTTGATGATGATGATGCATACTTGATGATCAGTGAAAGTGATTGTGTATGATGAAGTATACAATGATGTACATGAACAGTGTATGGGCAGATTTCTTGACCTAGTTGTTTGAGCAAATCCTTGCAATAAGAGCAGTCATTGATTGAGTTGAAGAAGTGTCTCTTGTATGAGAAGACATCTTGATGACATCTCTGTGACTGTATTGAAGACTTTCTTGATGACTTGACATGCTCAGCTCTGTCAAGTTATAATCAATGACAAAGTGAAGAAGACCATGATGATGATGACAGCTTGACATCTACAGCAGTATGATTGTGTTGATATGGTAGTGATACACCTACAGCTAAAGACATGATGATGAGATGACAAGTGGCATGGCAGCAACAGAATTGGTTGATGATTAACAGCGGTTGATTGAGTTGGATTATGGACCGAGGTGTTGTTGTGCAGAGGTACATGAGCAGAGCTTGATGCAAGCTCAGTCTTGCACTTGAGGATTGGACTCCTCAACCCTTTCTTAGTTGGAGCTAAGAAAACCTGGCTGGGTCCTGTTACAAGAGTTGGTGCTCTTTTCATCAATTGATTGTAATTGCGAAGATTGAAGTCTTCCATTGCAAATAAATAAAGCTTACCTTAAATACTTTATTCTGTCTCTTTATGATGTGTTCATTGTGCTTATGATTTAACTGATGAATATGATAATGTGATTGTTAACATAATGCTTGATATACTCTAATTGATTAAAAGAAGGTGAAAAAGGCTTAAATTGCTCACACATTGATTCAGCCCCCCCTCTCAGTGTGACCGTTGTGTCCAACACTTAAACTTTTGAAATACTTAGATATACTCTTTGCAATCTTCATCAAATTTTCCTTCTTTTCTTCTGACGTGGAAGCTCTTCAACATTAGTTGTATGTTGCCTTTCCTTTCCTTTTCTTTTAAGGACACTGATAAGAAAAGTGCTTAATAGTATAACAATTGTAACATTTTATCTTTGAAAGATCCTTCTCCTCTTGTTTTGGAGTTGATCTCCTATTTTTCCCTCTTCTCATCTTGAACTGCCATGTGTCTGGAAGCATCACTGTCTATCGACCTAATATCCCTATCACTGTAATAGTCCCATTAAGGGCTAACACAAAAGAATATTGGAGTTCATCTGCAATCTTAAGATCATACAACATGTCTTCTACTCTAGACACCATCTTAACCAAAACTGAAAAATCTGACCTAGAAACCCTAGCAGGAGCTAGGTAAAACTGAAGTTAGGCAAATTTGAACTTTGCCTCCACAAGGAGATGCAACCTCTTAGGGTGATCTCCATAACACTAGTTTTCAGTCTAATATGTGGGTATAAGAATTCAGAATTGGAAGCCCTACTTTTTGACCCCAACAGAAATTAGGTCAAAACTGAAATTTCACAAATTTGAGATATGCTTCAACAAATAAGTGCGCCCTCTTAGGGTGATTTCCTGGGTATCTCACCATGGTTTCGATTTTCCTGGCCTGGGTATGGAAATAGAACTCCCACCTTGCTTTGTTTTCCAGTGTTGCTCAAGCATAGGTGCCGAGGAGGAATCTTGTAGTTGCCCCGTAAGGTGATCCTATTCAAGACGGCAAAGGAAAGGCAACTAAAGTCGCGACCTACAATATCCAAGACCTCTGAAAGAACTCAGGTGTCATGCCAGTCAAGGATATCGACACTTCGGACTCGGTAAAAATACTAAGCCCAAGGACGTCCCTATGACCAAGATAGCCCTAAAATAAGGAAAATGCATAGATGACCCAGGGAAACTTGGTAGAATCTCTTAGTGGGATAGTTAAGAGTTTAAAACAATTACTAAGAGATTTTGAGCATCGAGGTGAAAAGACCCAATTTTACCCTAGGGTTTGAGCAGAAAAATGAGATCTAGGGCAAAACGATGAAATTAAACGAAATTGGATACTCAAATTGATTGTTGGATGTAAGATTAAGCAAATGAAAGCGAAACCAACAATACCCAATTCGCGTTTTTTGAAATACCCACTCCTCCCAAGGAGGGCATCTTCCCCTAAGAAGCAGACCAATGCTTAAGATGGGAAAATGGACTCGGATGATGATGAAAATTAAGACATGAGTTTTACATTTATTCCAAAGTGGGTTATAAGTTTTACAGCTCGCCGCAAACTAGAACCTACAGATCTACGAAATGAGGGTTTTAAAAGAGGGTTTGATGAAAGGAAAATGTAGCCCCAATCAGATACTAAGAAAAAGGATAGATCTTACCTAGGAAAAACGTACCTGATGTTTTAGAGGATGGATGACGATGTGATGAAGATTATTTCTGCATAGATCAAGTGAAGAAATTGTGAAAATCCAGCTTTCTTGAAAACGCCCAAGGAAGCCAAATGTGCCCTCTCTCCTGCCAAGTCAAGTAGATAACAATGAGAACGACAACAAAAATGACAAATGCTAGGGAGAAGTAAATGAATAAGAGAGTGAGAAATCATAAGCTAGAAAAACTCCCTGTATCCCTTAATCCAAAAAGAAGAGCAAGGTGGGTGCCTCCCACAGGTGCGCCCCTATCCTAATCGCCTTCCCTGTCAAACAAATGGATCCAGAAAAATATGCCACAGACTTGCCAATGATATCCAATGCAAGAGAGAAATAATGTCAGTCAATCACAAAAAACATTCTTCAATCATCCACAAAAGACAAGAAATCCCAGAAAGATTTTCTCTATTATTCGTCAAGAGCCAATGGTGCGAAATTTCCTGATGGGATACAATGAGGGGGGTCTCATTTATATAGCTTTTGAGATACACAAACCCTAACTTACTTTTTCATCCAACGGTTGAGATTATAACACCATCAACAGTGGAGATTACTTTTACATGGATCAAGATTACTAAGTCAAGAGGGGGGCGAATTACCTCATAAAGCCCATTTTTACAACATGATAAATCAAGATTTTTGCAAATTTGACACTTAGGGGACAAGGGGGGGTCATTAGGGGGTCCGCCATACATATTTCTAAAGATACAACTTGATTTGTACACTTTTATTTTGGCCATTTTGTCCAATTTTTGTCTATGGGGGATGTTCTCCCTATGAGAGCCCAAAAAATAATCTGGATGAAACTGGTGTAGATATGTCTGGAGAGCCATAATAAATCATCTAGAAGCATTCCCTTGCCATTGCCTTGACCACACAAGCCAAATCGATTTCTTAAGTGATTTTTCTAGTTCATTTTTTAATGGTACATCCTCTAGAAATAATAAAAATCATCATAACTTCATTCAGGATGAGAACTGGGGCAAACTAACCGCACCGGATGATCTGGAGACATAGAAGAATGGTATAAGCAACTACTCATACCCTCTGGAACACTGCAATGCTCTAGGAGAACCAAACATACTGCCATCGGTAATAAAATTTGATCATTTGGCCAATTATAAAGTGATAATAATCACTTTTCAGAAGAACCGAGGCCAAACTCTCAAAACTGAAACCGTAGTATTGGTCCTAGGCATGTCTGGAACAAATATAGACCATGATGTTTTTTAAGTCATTTCCTTGGGAACCGTGCTTGACTTGGTCAATTTGGTTGACCAGGTCAAAGTACTCAAACTGAAGGTGAGATACTGCATCACTATGATCCTGTAAGCATCCAAGGTAAGATATGATCCAATGGTGTATATCAAAACCAAGCTTAAATCAATGTTATTCATAATCATGGTGACAATAATAATAATAGTGATAAAATATAGCTATGCTTCTGAAGAATCTCAGAACTTTCTGGAAGTCTGCTTGCTCATGCCATACTTACAAAGTGCAAACAATGTGTTATTGTTGGGTGAGGATGGAAAACAAAGGCTAAGGCAAAGGGTAATGACTTTTGACCGATTTTGACTCTCTGATCTCTCCGAATGATGACAAATACACACAACCACAATGACATATGCATGACAAATAAACAATAGGGAAAGGTGGTGTCTCACAAGTGGATGCGCTGATCTGAAAAAGGGTCCATTCAACTTTAACAACATGTCTACGACTCACATCCAAGCTAAGAATCAAGCTCCGTGAGGATCTTTTCTAGGACCCTTGCGTTGAGTATACAAGAAACTGTCGTGAAGAGATCCTAGGGGACACTTAGAATCAGTTGTCCCTTATTCCATCTCACATCAAAACCCGCAGGCTCTGTGAGGAATAAATCATTACATTCTGGATAAAATGGCTAGCAATCTTTAGATTTTGCATTTGTTTATCCACTGCTTTATTTAGGCCTTTCATAATTTCATTTCATAACACCCTCTTTTAGTTGTCTGAAGACACAGTTTACAACTTTATTTAGGGCTTGCATTTCATAATATATAGCATATGACACATAATGCATGTAATGATGGTAGACATATTACTTCAAGTCTTAGCTGACAACTCTTTGGGAAACTAGGGGGAATATCCACAGTCAAGACCAAACATCGGGGGCAACCGACCAGAGAGGTCAAGGCTTCAAAACCCAAGTCGCCTAAGCTCAGGATCCAACACCAGCGGGTTCTCCTGGACCAAAAGGATCAAGGCGTTGGCAAGTTTTGTTGCTCAACTCAGAGTTGAGACACAGAACAACATGGGATCCATCATGCTTGGAGGTCAAAGTGGGGAAAAGATCTTCAATCTCACAGGTCTCAAACAGTCTAAGTCATGGGATAAAATCAATGGATGATAATGAATGGATGGGGACAAGTGATACATGGAACCAACCTAGTACTAAGGTTTACTATTTGTACGAACATGGCATAAGCAACAGTCTTCACATTAAGTTCCTTGATTAGTCATAACACAAGTTCAAGCATTAGTACATATAAGCATAGGTCACCATAATCATCCTAACATAACAAGCATAGATGTTTGGCATACATCATAGAGAAAAATCAAACCAAAGAGGCATATACCTGATCTCAACATATATACATGTCTCCAACTGATAAGGCCCCTCTACAAATGTGTGTACCGCATCTAATCTGCTAATCTGCTGAAATGAACTAGGTCATCACTGAAATCATCTCAATGGACAAGGAGATCTCAGTCCTGGCAAGGAAATACTCTGTGTCTGTTGCAAAACAAAGGCTCTGAATGGCTCATACTACAAAAATGATCCATGTTGTATCCCAATCAATAAGTCTGACTTAGAGGAAAAGAAAAAATCTAAATGTTGCATCATTGTAGCCCAGCTACAATATATGTGATAACAGAGAGCTTGTGTAATCTCCCACCAGATACACATTTTTACCTATCGAGATGAGGTGGGCACGTATCTCTCCAGTCGGGAAATATAAATGTAAGATCCTTGCAAAAGTGATCCAAAATTTCGAAATCGCATCCAATTACCCCGATAGGCGATCTCTATAAGAGATACGAATGAGACACCTTATCATTTTCAAGTGCGGACTATGGAGAAAAGTGTCCAAACTTGGAATCCCTAGTTTCAATATTAGGGCATAAACAATCTTTAGCAATGGCATCTATTCAGAACTGCTTAAATCCCATGTTGAATTTTAATCCAATTTTCAATTCTTTATTATTTATCAATAATTCTTCAAATATGTATTTCATCACACAATTTCATTGCATAATTAATATTCACTTGAGTGCATGATTTGACTCGGTGAAGCTTGTAAACTGGTCCAACCGGCGCTTTTTTTCAAAACCGGTTGGGTTCTGATAACATTGTTTGGGAGTGCCAAAGGTAACTCTTAGGCACAAAATAAGCACAAATAAAGGTAAAGAGTGCAAGGGGGTGAACACAAAAGGTAAAATATTTATATAGAAATCGAAATAACTACTACCATATGAGAGATTAATTAACATCTTACTCATCATGAGAAAATTGCAAGCCACATTTTTAGCTATCACTTCTATTTTTCATTGAACTTGGTATCTAACATGGGCTATGTTTATCCACTTCCTTCTCTACATTGAATGCAAGAGAATGCCTTTACCAGATGACAAGAAAATCCAAATCACCCCTCAATATTCAACATAGATACCTCACTTATAGGGCATGACTGTCTTCTGTGTGTCTATATGCATGCACATTATAAAGTCCTACTTAAACTTTAGCATAAAGATGGACATCAAAAATAAATTATTATTGGTTCTAGTTTTGGATGTGGGGGAAAGAGCAAGCTAGAAAATACTCACATGATTTCTGGGTCAGAATAATAGTCCTTATTAAGAATCTTTACAGCAACTCTTGTCCCATTCCATTTGGCTAATTGATAGCTACCCTGGTTAGACATTCAAAAAAATCAGTTTTCATGTCACCTAAAAAGGGTATGTAAACACTTAATTCACCAAATTAGAATGACCTCCAACCACATAAAGTGCAATATATTATCCAGACAAATACAAGAAACAGAAAAAAAGACAATAGACTTATGGTATAAAAATTTAAGCTTCCAGCATAAGCATGTTACTGCAGTAAGCAAGATTTTATGTCGTAGAGGAGTTTGTGACCAGTACAAAAGAAGAATCTATCATGACCAATCATGATTCATCATGCCTTAATATCAAGCCATTCAGCTAGTCAATGTTGAACAACTAAATCTTAACCCCTTTTGTTCGTTTTTAAGCAAATTAGGGCAATGAAAAATTGATCAAACTCAGATTTCAAGTTCTTTTGTTGACTTATTGATGTAACGGCTTTCAATCCATACTGGAATGCTTTGCACCAAGCTATATACTCAAAGCTTTCCTTAATTAAGTTAGTTCTGTGTTATGTTATAGAGATGTACCACTGCTCTCACAAGTTTCATAGCATCTACTTTATCTTATTTCCTTTCTTCACTTCCTACCTTTGAAATCCATTATAGTTAATCTTTTAAATGGCATTATAGCAAACCTATTCCTTTATGTTGAAGAGACAAGGATGGAATATAGGAGATCAGATCTACTTCAAACAATTCATTTATGCCAATGTGTAATAGAGGTAGAAAATGGTATTCAGATTAGATTCACCATGTATCTGTTGAAGATAAGGAATGATAAGACATTGAGAATCAAAGAGACTCCAAGTAAATCAACACTAGTGTTTGGTGGCTACTGTTACCCTCTGACATGTCGGGGTACCTTGATATTCATTGTCTATGAGATCTTCCATCACATCCAACAGTTCCACGGATGAGATCTATGGTTTGCCCATGGACATTTGATTGAGACACTTTCTGCTTGCTCAGTCTGCCATGCCATTTGCCAAGACAGATGGGGACATCCAGTTGACATTAGTGTTATAACATATCCTGTTAATTTCTGAAGATCAGATCTGATTTTCGTTCTCGATAATTTGTATGCCCAAAAATTACATCTGAAATTATAAATGAAAATACACTGATATTCTTAACTACTAACGCAGCGGAATAAAACAGGAAATCAATCACACATTTGACACAAGGATTTACTATGGAAAACCCCAAAGGAGAAAAACCAGCAACCAGTGATTCTATTAAAAAAAAATTGGGCTCCCATCCTGGGATAATGGCCCACTGAGGAATAATACAAATCAGCAAATAGCCTAGCCTCAAGATCTGTCCTTCGATCTTGTTGGCTGCTACTCCATTGCTGCACCTTGTTCATTTCCTCTTACCCTGCCCCTACACACTTGGATGAAAGTCCTCCAACCAATCAATGAGATCTCGCTCACTCTATGTAACTATTGTTTATCCTTCTCTCCTTAGGCTTCCTTTTATAACATCTCAATGACAAAAAACTTAACCCTCAATCTCCAAAGTGATGGATGGCTACCATTAGATTTCAAGACTCACTTAATATCAACAGCTGTGACTTAATCTTAAGTTCACTTTCAATCATTAGACAACATTAAGTTAATTAATGTGCTTTTCCTAAGTTAGACTTAAGGAAAGAAATATAAAAGTCACTTGCTCTCTCAAGCAAGTACCTAGAGAGGTAATATGGACAATTTTTGCATGCCTAACACCTAGCCTATGCAGAAGTAAATGTCCGAGCTACAAACATCAACATATCCTCCCTACTTAACCTATGGTAAATGCTTTCTTATGTGTGGACATGATCATAGGAAGTCAAAGGTCTTACTTTAAAAGGCTCATGTATCCTCAAATATTGTTTCAACAGCTTAGCAATTATAGTTGCACCATGGTAGTTGTAAGGTTATTGGGATAATTAATTAATGAGTTATTAGAAAAGCGCACTTGATAGCATTTTATGTTAATGTTTTGCATGTATTAAAGTATTCTTCTTAGGTCATATTTTCTATGGTCTAACACTTGGTGATGTTCTATAGTTCATGACCCCTTCTACTAAGTTGTACACCCCTTCTTCATGCATACGCGGGAGTTCTACAAGGCACATTTCTTAATGTTTTTGTTATAGGTGAGAGGGCTAACCCTCCTTAATGATTTGGGACGAGATTTGACCACTTTTTGACTCTTGGATCATGTATTTCCACTAGTGAAAAAACAAGGCACACATTCCAAGGCACTAATTTGTGCACTTTCTAGAGGGTGAGTTGCTATTTTTTTACTCGTCGTGGACCTTTGAGACACTTGGCATCATCCTTGGTTGGAGCGCTCCATCTCGTGAGGCTTCATCATGGTTTCACTATTCCTTGGAGAACAAGTTGCTATTTTTGACTTGTCAAGCATTTTGATAAGGTTGTTACATCATGTTAGTTGGGTTTTGGACCAACCATTATTACTTTGACTACCTCTCCTAGGGTGCTCCTCTCTTTTGTCCACTTATCTTTGAGAGAGAGTTGCTAGTTTTGGCTTGTCAATGAGGTTGCTACATCATTGAATGGTCAATATCTAGGGTTGCTAGTTTTCACCATGTTATTAAACGATTTAACAACTCTCTCCTATATATAAGAGAGACTCCTCTCATTGTACTCTCATGGCTAGAACTTGGAGATAATGAATCTTTCTCTTGCACTTCTTATCTACCTTTCTTATGTCAATTATATGGGTTTAGTTGTAAAGTAATTTAAGGTTTAAGGTGAAAGATGTTAAGTAATACTGGCCTATGTTTAAGTCATAAACAGGCATGATGATTTAAGTACATTTCCTTTATAATGCTACATGGTTTCACATAGTAGATAACACTTTTTTTCAGCAATCGATAATTGCATCTTTGGTAGATCGTGTAGTTCATTTTGCAAGTTTTATTAAGGAATTTTCAATACTTGAGATCTTCAACTTGAGCATTAGAATAGGTTATACTTGGCTATCAAAGACCAAGACTATGGTGTGGACAATCCCATCAAATTTTTCTCTTTGATCACCAAGAGTCTCACTTAATTCTTAAATGACCCCATGCCCTTTCATTGGATTATAGGCACTAATTAAGAGACGTTATTACTATATTTTTTCAGCAACCAAAAACATTAATTATTTTTGAAGCACTTGATTTTAAAAATCTGGAAAAATAACATTTGATCTCATACATTAAAAGTTAAAACAAGTGAAGAACACATAAATCATCCCCCCTGGGGTTGCAATTCAATTCACTATTCATGTGTTATAATGGTTACATGGTTACTTTTACTTGCTATGATTTAAAGCTAAGATGAAATTACTTGCTATGATTTAAAGCTAATATGAGATTAATGGTTTACTTTTAGATTTTTTCTTAGTTCACCATGGTTAATTTTGTTCATCTTTCAATAAACTAAACTTTATTTGATTTGGAGTTGTTTACAAAATATCATTATTTGCTAGCCCACATAGGCTGCCTAACCCATGCGTCACCCAAGCCCGTACCATCAATACGGATGTGATAGATGGGCCTCATATGGAGCAGAGGGAGAATAGGGAGGATGGGACAGATAAGCAAGTGGCAGCCCTAGAGAATGACAGAAGTGAAAGGGAATGGTACATGGAAGGGAATGGCGTACGTGGAAGAAGGACATCGGTAAGCTACAAGGTCACCAAGGATGTGAGCCCTTCAACCACCCTCCCTCGCACAACCACTACTCATTATGAATTATATTGGCAGCTCAAGTCTCCATCCTGAACTTATGATTTCGAACCATGAAGGTAATCTACACGGTGCACGCATGCGACTTCATGATTATTTCGATCAGTTTCCAAGCCAAAGAGGCTAGGACCGCAAATATGAAGAAGTGACAAATTCTCTTCTCTCAGTCCGTGAATTTGCTAGAAGGTTTCCTTAGTTGTTGTCATGATATTCTCTATTGCTTTGCTCTGATGAAAGTCAAGGGAAGCATGGAGGACATTCTAGTCAAGAAGAGAGTTGGCACGAGAACCAGAAGGGTTTGCCGAGCTGTGGAGAATTCCTATGGGAAAGAGAAATCATGTGATATCAAGCGAGCTAGACATACAGCTAAGTTTTTTTGGGAGCAGATATCGAAGGTTGCAAAGAAGGAAATTGCATCACTGGAAGAGGATATTCGGGGAGACAAGGAATTCATCCCTGAGGCGCAGAGGTTTCAGGAGTTTGAAGGATGGTTTCTCTGTTAATTTTCTATAGAGCTTATAATCTGATTGCAACTTCCAATAAACCACCACAGATGAATGCAAGGAAAATTTCCTAAATCTGATTTTATGAACAGCAATACATAAGCTCATTAACACTGATATAATACGCAGCGGAACAAGAAACCAATCACACAATGAACACAGTATTTTTACCCTGGAAACCCAAATGCGAAAAACCAGAAAAAATGGGAGCTTTCTTGATAAGCTTGCCACAGGAAAAAAACAAGAAAAACTTAAACCTGTAAAACTCAGCAAAGAATCCACTTATCAATGCCTAAAAAAGTGTGCCAAATCACTAAGCAATCTTTTGTTGTTGATCAGCTATTATATGGCCTGTTGAAATCAACCATATGAGCTGCTACTATACATAATCCCTGTTGTACGAAACAGCTACATCGAAATTCATGCTATCCTCACATGTGCACCTTGTTGTACGGCCTGTTGCTCTGCTTATTGCACAATGCCTTGGATTTTGTGTTGTTGTCCTTTCTCTCCTGATGTACGATTCTTTGGGAAACATGCTCTCCTCCTTGGTCTCTCAGCTTGGAAATACTGCCCTGCCTTTCCCTCTTCCTGACTGCTCAAGAAATCTCACTCCCTCTCAATCAATCTCTGAATGAGTGAATGTGTTGTGTGTCTAAATTTTACCCCTGCCTCTCTTTTATAACCTTTCGATGACTTTTAGGGTTCCAAAACCCTGATTCTCTTTTTCCAAACTCACTTGAGAAAAATAAAGTCAAATTAATTATTAAATTAATTAATTGACTTTTTCACTAAAAACTAATATGTCACTTGCATGGAATCTGGACATCTCATGCATGAATCTAATACTAAAGCCATAAAAAGCACTTGTCCTTAGTTACTCCAAAATTAACATTCTTGACCCTGAGAACAGCAAGGGCAGGCTTGCCCTCTACAACAGAACTTTGGACCTCCCGGTCGGTAAAGACCCTCCTGGGAAAAACACTAACGGAGAGAAGGGAAGCCTATGGAGAACATTTGGGCCAGCTAGATGAAAACTACTCAAATATTATTCCTTTCAGAGAAGTCCCATATCAGCTAAAGGTTATTGAAGCAAAACAAAATCTTATGACCCAATGCATGAGCATCAAATTTAAAATCACCAAGGTAGCTGAAGAGCCTTCAGCGCCAACCCCAACTCAATCCCAGTTCATCAATCTGATCTAACACTTATTGATCTAATTTATTGCAACAAGTTTATCACTCTTTAACAATGGAAAATCACTTAATGATCTCATGTTGCTTACTTTCACTCATTTCATATTGCAAGCAACTTAATGGATTCATGGATGCTGTTGTATGACTTTTTCACATCTCATGTTGCTTACTTTCACTCATTTCATATTACAAGCAACTTAAAGGATTCACGGATGTTGTTGTAAGATTTCTTCACATATGTTCCATGATCCAACCTTAAAATATTTAAATAAGTTATTTGCTTTATATCCTAGACTTAGTTGTATTAGGGAATCCGCACTTGGTGGTTTATCCAAGCCACTAGAAGTGTAGGGAAGTAGAAGTATGTGATAGCTGCTCTATTTCCATAGTTGCACTTGGATAGAGCCCTTTTGAGTCCTTGCATTTGGGGTGCTAGATTTTGTGGCAACAGGCAATGAAGCTCAACACACTCAAGTAATTTACAACAATGTTGCAAATATTATTTCAAGGAATATATCACCGAGGGTGCAATAAGAAACTTATCAAAAATATCAAGGAAAATATTGGAAAAATATTGACAAGCATAAATTTGGACCCAAAAAACTCTAAAAAACTTGAAAAAATAAAAAACCTCAAAAACTCAGACAATATTGGATATATCAAGAAAACCAGAGATATTTGCAAGCCACTTATTACACCTCATATTGTATAAGGTTTCGTATTATGATTTTTATCACATTGTACGGGTGTTTTCAGCTGGTCCCTTAGAGCTTTGAATGGACTTTGGGAAATACATCTTCATGGAGCTTCTTCTCTTCTTCGGAATGGGATATTTGATGAAGATCTTTGGGTGGAGGACAGTGATTTCTCTATGGTGGATGGTCTGCGTTGATGGGTTTCTCATGGTTAAATGTAACCTTCATGCACTTGCTTCATTTACTTTGACCAATGACATATGGATGATTTCCAGTGACAGTTTGCATGATAATGTGGTGTTGTCGATGTCACTAGGAGAGATTCACGAATATTCTTGATGATCTACTTGGTTGGATGTATGTTAGGGAATTCTTGATGTGGATGGTGTAGGTTTTGATGTAATGTGGTGGTGCAGTTTCAATTGGTGGGATTGTTAGATTTTATAGATATAGCAAAATATAATTTCAATTGCATAATAAACAGGATCACTAAAAGAGTAACCAAATTGTATAATAAACAGGATCACTAAAGGAATAACCAAGCACAGAAAAAATAGACACAAAGATTTTGATCTGGGAAAGCACTAAGGGAGAAAACCCAACAAACTTCTAATAGAGATAATCAGTTCGGAGATCAGTGTACATCCAGATACATATGTAGCACATATAACAGAACGATAAACCCCAAGAATATAAGAGAAACTTCTTCCAAAGATAAAGAACCCCATAAAAATTCTTCTTGTAGCAATAGCAAACTTCTTCCTTGCTTGGAGCGAACTTGCTTGAACGCTTAATCAAAGTGAGTGAGGGCACCTTCTATGTTGAAAGAAATGTAACTTCGGAAGGTATTCTATTGTACTCTTATTATTATTCCTCTGTTAGGAGATGTCATTGACGTACTTGGTCATGTAAAAGTCTCGAGGTAAAACCTCCATTGTAAGCCGAGTCAATAGTACCCACAAAAGTATTATTTAAATGTTGTTTTGAGTCTCCCAAGGAAAATCGGCCTGGTTGAGAAGAGAAGTTGGCCATGTTGGGTTATTAGACTACTCGCTTGTTGAGTATAAATAGATGAGGCACCTCCTTCATTTGGATACACTCGCAATTCAAGCAAGTTCACTAGAGAGAGAAGAAGCAGTCCATTTGAGAGAGAGGAAGCAGTTAGTCTTATTCTTGGGGTCTTACACTATACATGGTTGGATTCTATATTGAGGAAGTTTTGTTGGGTCTTCTCCCCCACAAGGGTTTCCCAGGATAAATCTTTGTGTTCTCTTTGTGGTACTGTGCTTGTCATTCTTTCAGTGATCCTTTTGTTTTTTTTTTGGCATAAAACTTTTAAAAATCTAACATGGTATTAAGGGCCAACCTAAAAGAAGTCATTGTGTAGTAGCTTTTCCAGCAGTTCAACAAGATAGGGCTTGCAATTTCGGGCAACTGTCTCCACAGATTAGCTGAAAAAGAGGGGCCAATCAACTCGCCCTATGAGAGCGCATCTTTCTCTCTAAGCAGTTTTCAATTCTGTGGATTTTCACTTTTTGACCTACCATCGCTATCGAGAGAAACTAGGGCATCATATTTTTCAAAGTTCTGTCCACAAATTCAAGAAAAGGAGGACATTGATCAGCTCTCCTTGAGGAGGCACATCTTTTCCTCCGATGAGATTTGCAAGTGATCACAATTGAAAAAATAAGGTCTCCCTATCAAACCCTAGGTCATCCTCAAGCATTCTTCAAATTAGTAAGTTCTACTTCCTATATTTACATTTGAGGTTCTCATTCATTAAAGATGACAAACAATACCAAGCTTGATGAAAACCTTGACGGAGCAGAGAATTTTAGAGCATGGAAGTATAGAGTCGTGCTCATCCTTGAAGAACATGACCTAGATGGCTACCTCAAAGAGGAAGTTCAAGAACCAGAAGGAGATGAAGCAAAAGCAAAGGACAAGAAGGATATGGTCAAGGCTAAGAGGATCATAGTTGATTCTATTAAGGATCATTTGATCCCTCGATTATCTTCAAAGAAGACTCCAAAGGAAATGTTTGATGCATTGTTTGGTTTATTTGAAGGAAAGAACATCAACAGAAAAATGACCTTGAGAAATCAACTCAAGGGTGTGAAGATTCAAAAGGAAAAAACTATGCAATCATACTTCACAAGAGTATCTCATATCAAAGAAAAATTGGAAGTTATTGGTGACATGGTAGATGTAATATCCCAAACTGATATTCTACGGTTCTTTGCTACTAGTTGTTGTTCATACACTCAATGATGTGCAAAAAGCTGAATAAAAAGTGCATGCAAATTTTTCGTGCCCAAATGACCCTAAAATATAGCAAATCTAGAGAGATTATAGGGTAGAGATCTTCAAAAAGAAGTTGTACACTTACCACTGATAAATAGGTTGATAGTACTCCAGAGATATGCTGCATGCATGTGGTGTTGAACAGATGACATAATAGTGCTCCCCTTCTGCTTTTGATGCCTAGCTACAAGGAGGCTCTCTCCCTTATGAAGTTGACGTTTTTTATGAAGGAGGAGTCTGTTGCTGATGAGACTTTGTGGAGTTAATGATCTCTTCTTCCCGAAGAGATAGGCTAGCACATGCAGAGAATCTGACTCCTCCAAGACCCCTAGCTAATTGTTTTGCTTCAAAAGATAAGATGCCCTCTTTCTTCACATTTTTGTTGGTGGAGGCTCTGAATGTGCCTGGAACGGAATAGTAATCACTCAATATGCTGATGTATCCCAGTTGAGAAGAATGGAGGTAGCATGCATAAACTTTACTGGATTCCTGAAAGCTAGTGAATGGATCTAGGATTTCCAACTATTTTCCAGCAACAAATGTGCACCTGCAATAAACTGTTTCTCTGACTACTGGATTATTGAACCAAGAATAAATAAGATGATGAATACCTGATGATAGATCTTGATGATCTATCCCAAAGTGATTAGGGCAGATAGATTTCACTGCTGAAACCCCTTGCTAGCTGAAGACCTTCGTCTCCAACCCTAACTTGTTGCTGGGACACCTACTGCTGTTGCTTTAGAAACCAAACTCAATAATAATAATTCATAGATGATCCTTTTGGTTCAAGGAACCTTCTTATATAGCTTTAGCATCTACTTTTAGGGTTTGCATGTCACTTTTAGGGTTTGCACTTTACTTTTTGTATGCATGCAATTCTAATTGCTCGTTGACTTAAGATTGAAGAAATAAGGCTTGCATGCTCTGCATGCTTTATGATAATAACTATGATGGCCCTCTTTACTACACTGATGACTTAATAATACTGAATAATTGTTCTAATATGCTCCCAATATTAAATGTCCTCAGTCAATTCCATATTTATCAATAATGGAACATTACAGTAGAAGAAGCAGAAGTTGTAATGACCACCTTGAATGGCCTCCCAAGGGATTGGGAATATTTCATTAGAGGAATAGCAAATAGAGAAGAAAAACTAAATGATGATGAAGATCAACCTTCGGAACACAAGACCCAAGAGAGATTTATCATCCTTTGAATGTTTTAATTGTCACAAGATGGAACACATCTCAATAAATTCTCCCCTCAAAGAAGAACAATTCAAGAAGAGAAACAAGAAGTTTCATGCCTGTGCAATCGAAGATGATGACCCGATTGAAGGGAAGACCAATGAAAATGAAAACTCCAGTGAAGAATATGTTTTAATATCAACTCTCACATGTTCAGTCTCACATGGAAGTGATACTTAGCTCGTAGACAGTGGTTCCACCAAACATATGACAGGTTACAAAGACTCCCTTTCATGTCTTATCCAGAAAGACTCACCATACAAAGTGAAGCTTGGAGATGATTATCAGTATCCTATTAAAGGAACAAAAGAAGCCTCTTACAAGTTGGATTCCGGAAAATCCATGAAGATGAAGGAAGTATTATATGTCCCAGGTTTGAAAAAGAATCTCCTTTCTATCTCAGCCTTAGATAAGAAAGGTTTCTGAGTTGCTTTTGTAGATAGAGAAGCCCTCATGTGTCCAAAAGGAAAGACAAAAGATGATGCAGTTGTAATTGGAGTTGAAAAAGGAGGACTCTACAAGTTAAAGGGACATTCAAATTCAACCCTAATAGCTAGTACTATTAGTCTAGGTGAGCTATGGCATAGAAGACTTGTTCATGTGAACTACAAAGAATTGCCAGTTGTGAGCAAGGTAGTAACAGGTTTACCAGAAATCCATACCGATCATGAAGGAGTTTGCAAAGGATGTGCACAAGGAAAGAATACCACGAACCCATTCCCAAGTAGCAATAGTAAGGCAAAAGGGATCTTGGACATTGCTCACTTAGATATGTGTGGTCTTATGTCAACCACTTCTCTAAGCAAGTATGTTTACTATGTCTCCTTTATTGATGACTATTCCCGCAAAACTTGGATTTACTTCTTGAAAGGCAAAGATGAAGTATTTGAAAGGTTCAAAGAATTCAAGGCCCTTGTAGAGAATCTATCTGGAAAGAAGATCAAGACCTTGAGATCAAAAAATGGAGGAGAATTCATTTCAAATGAATTCAAGGATTTCTATAAAGAAGCTGGGATTAAGAGGGAGCTCACGACACCCTATAATCCTTAACAGAATGGAGTCACAGAAAGAAAGAATAGATCTATCATGGAAGCAGTAAAATCCATGATCCATGATTAGGATCTACCTATGCCCTTATGGGATGAAGCAGCTAGGACCGCAGTCTTTGTACAGAACAGAATCTCCCACAGTGCTCTTGGGAACAAAACTCCAGAAGAAACGTTTACCGATGAGAAGCCTGAAGTCAGCCACCTAAAGATATTTGGTTTTCCTATGTATATACATGTTCCCAAGGAGAAAAGACCAAAGTTGGACCCTTAAGGAAAGAAGAGGATATTTGTTGGTTACAGTGATCAGTCAAAAGCTTACAAAGTCTACGGTTACCGTCAAATCGATATTAGCAAAGATATTACATTTGATGAGGATGCAACTTTCAGCAAATCCAGAAAGAACCAATGCAGATGAGAAGCATGAAGCTCCTAGAGTTGTAGAGACCATTAGATTACCAGTTCGAGATGTTGAAGAAGGGCATATACTAGAAGACCATGACATGGCAGAGTCTCAAAGACCTATGGAGACACCTCATGAGATGATCTCACGAAAAAGAAGACCAGCTCGGGCTCGTGAAGTAATTCAAGATGCAGAAAAATATAGTGCTCCATAAGGAACTCTCAAAGAAAGCAAGAGACCAAGGCCATAGTCCAACTATGTGGCCTTGATGTGCAACCTTGTTGACGAAGAACCCAACTGTTTTGAAGAAGCAACAAAGAAGAAGGAATTGATGGATGCCATGGTCGAAGAATACCAGTCTATCGTAAAGAATGATGTTTGTGATGTGGTGCCAAGACCGAAAGATAAATCGGTAGTCTCCTCAAAGTGGATCTTCAAGACAAAGCATTCAACAGATGCCAGTATTGAAAAATACAAGGCAAGATTTGTATCCCGAGGGTTCTTTCAGAAGGAAGGAATTGATTATGAAGAGACCTTCACCCCAGTAGCAGGATACACTTCGATCAGAACCATTCTTGTCTTGGTGGCCAAGATGAAATGGAAGTTACACCAGATGGACGTAAAGACGACTTTCCTAAATAGTGTGATAGAAGAAGTGTACAATGAACAACCACAAGGATTTGAAACTCATGACAGAAAGACACATGTATGCAAATTGAAGAAAGCATTGTATGGGTTGAAGCAAGCACCCAGAGCGTGGTATGGAAGAATCGACAACTTTCTAATGAGTTTGGGCTTTACCAAAATTAAAGCAGATTTCAACCTTTACTATAAGGTTGTAGATGATGGGCTTATGATATTATTACTATATGTGGATGATCTATTTTTAATAGAAGAAGAGAATCTCATCAATGATTGTAAGAAGAATCTTGCAACGAAATTCGAGATGAAAGATCTTGGCATGATGCATCATTTTCTAGGTCTCGAAGTATGGCAGTTTTTAGATGAGATTTTCCTAAATCAAGGGAAATATGTTGTTGAGATCCTAAAGAAATTTGGGATGATGGATTGCAAGGTAATGACCAATCCAATGGTAACAAACTTGAAGTTCTTGAATGATGATTCCTTAGAAACAGTAGATGTTACACTATACAGATAGATTATTGGTTCGTTGATGTCTCTGACAAATACTAGACCAGATATATGTTTTGCTGTGAACACCTTGAGTCAATATATGGTGGAGCCCCGACATGTTCACTTAGTAGCAGCAAAACATGTGATGAGGTACCTAGAAGGTACATTAGATTGTGGCCTCATATATGCATCCAATGGTGAGATTAGATTACATGGTTATACAGATTTAGATTGGGCAGGTAGTACTGAAGATAGAAAGAGTACCTCAGGATGTTGTTTCAATTTGGGATCAGGTGTGATCTCATGGCTTGGAAAAAAGCAGACCAGTGATGCACTCAGTACAGCAGAGGCTAAATATATTGCAGCATGTTCAGCCAGTAGCGAAGCAGTATGGCTTCGCAAGTTGTTGACAGGATTGTTCGATGCAGAGTTGGATGTGACTGCTATCTACTGCGGCAACCAGAGTTGCATCAAGCTGTCAAAAAATCCAGTGTTCCACAACAAGTCAAAGCATATAGAAATCAAGTACCACTACATCTGGGATATGGTGCAAAAGGGAGTTGTACAGCTCCAATATGTTCCTACAGAGGAACAAGTTAATGAGGTATTGACTAAGCCTCTATCTCGTCTAAAGTTTGAATACTTTCGAGACAAGCTTGGTGTAGTCCAAACAGACCTCCCTCATAAGAGGGAGTAATGATGATGTTGTGGTTTCCTGTTGCAGTGGTATGGCAGCTTCATCTAGGATTGGTATGTCATCTTGATAAGGCCTGGTTGATCCCATTGGGATTGGCATATCAGTGTTGACAAGGCTTGGCTGATCCTAGGGGGATTGGTATGTCTGGCTAGGCTTCGTTGGTACGAAAGGATTAGTAAGCCAGACAAGGCCTGTTTGGTCCCTAGGTAGATCGGTATGTCTAGCTAGGCTTGTTTGGTCAAAAAGGATTAGTAATCTAAACAAGGCCCGTTAGATCTACCAGAGTGCCCACCGTGATACTGCTTCAGATGATGATGATGATGATGTTGTTCCATCATTTCTATGCTGATGATGTTGTTTTAGCACTAACATGTTGATGATGTTGTTCCAGTATTCACATATTAATGATGTTGCAGATGATGATGATTTACCAGTATTCACATACTGATGATGATGCTCATGTTGATGATCTTCCGTGATGATGATGTTCCAGGATGATGATGTTCCACGATGATGAGGATGTTCCGTGATGATGCTCCGCGATGAGGATGATTCATGATGATGTTGATGTTCCAGACTCATGATGTTGTTGTTCCAAAACTTCCTATGACATATAGATCCACCAGTCAGTTGTACAATCGTTGTTGTTGTTGTTGTTGAGGTTGTAGAATACCTTCCTTGTTAAGAGGGAGTCTTGAAAGAAATGTAACTTCAGAAGATATTCTATTGTACTCTTATTGTATTATTATTATTTCTCCTTTTGAAGATGTTATTCCTCTGTTACGAGATGTCATTGATGTACTTGGTCATGTAAAAGTATTGAGGTAAAGCCTTCGTTGTAAGTCGGGTCAATAGTACCCACAAAAGTATTATTTAAATGTTGTTTTGAGTCTCCCAAGGCAAGTCAACCCTGGTTGAGAGGAAAAGTCAGCCATGCTGGATTATTAGACTACTCACTTGTTGAGTATAAATAGATTAGGCACCTCCCTCATTTGGATACACTCACAACTCAAACAAGTTAGCTAGAGAGAGAAGGACCAGTCCATCTGAGAGAGAGGAAGTAGTTAGTCTTATTCATGGAGTCTTACACTGTACTTGGTTGGATTCTATATCGAGGAAGTTTTGTTGGGTTTTCTCCCCCACGAGGATTTTCCAGGATAAATATTTGTGTTCTCTTTGTGCTATTGTGCTTGTCATTCTTTCAATGATCCTTTTGCTTTTTTTTTGCATAAAACTTTTTAAAATCTATTATTGTATTTATTCTTTATCATGTTGACTTTTTCATCTTCCAAGTGGGGCTGACTTGTCTTCTTCTACTGGGTCAACTTGTCTTCTGGGTGGCATAATATGTGTCATCTTTATGTTTCTTATGGAACCGACTTTGTGAGGATGCCTCACGCAACTACCACATCAGCAGGGATTTCCCTAGGTGATATGACTTTATATTCTGAATTTTTGCTAGACATCACCTAGGTGTAATGTGTAATTAATGATGCTATTACCTTTATCGATGTGTATTTCCTAAGCTTCAATAAAATATGAGGGGTACTACATGCATCTTTGGTGATCATGCCTTTTTATAAGATTTGATGGAGTATTAATCATGTATTAGTCCTTTGGCAATGCACCCTAGTTTCAAACTTAGGAGGAGCTTATTGTTGATTTTTCTGAGCAGCATCGAGAGCCATTCTCTTAGGAGAATGGGGACACCTGGTCCGGGACCACGGTGTGGACTCAACCTAGAGTTGAGTGATCATTCTATTGAATGATGATATCTGGTCCTTGACCATGATATGAACCCAACTCTACACTGGGGGGACTCAACCTTATGTTGAGTGACCATTCTGTTGAATGGTGACATCTGATCCGGGACAACGATGTGGACCAATCTAGTATTGGTAGACTCAACCTAGTTCTGAGTAGCCATTCCTTCGAATGAAGGCACCTAGTCAGTTACCAGGACTCAGACCAGGGCTGAGGGCCATTCTCCGAGAGAATGGAGGCGCTTGGTCTGTTACTAAGTATTTGACCTAGTGTCAAATTATGTAGCTTATGGTTGAGGCACTTGGTCTGTTACCAGGAAGACAAGATAAGCCCTAGACCGGGTCTAGGCATGTATGACACTCTGACCCTTGATCAATGGGCTTTGCGATCTTCTCCACGGCTTAGCTACCCTTGGTTAAGACACCTTAGTACCCAATCTTGGTGTCACACAGAGTGTGAGATAAAAGCATTAGTAATTCTCTTTGTTTATGATGATGTACTTTGAGTGGTGATGAAAGACCACATTGACCACATGTGATGACCACAGGGGCACTTATAGAAGGCTAAAGCAAAAGTCAAAAATACATGAAGACCCTTAGTACCACTAAGGTGTAAAAGTGAAAGTGCAAAAAGACCTTTAGTACCACTAAAGGCAAAAGTCAAAATTAGAAAAGAATAAAATATTATTATTTTGATCTTTCTAATTTTGGTCCACTTGTAGGTGACTCAAAGGATATAAAAAAAGATCAAGCAATTTCATTATTACACACACACTTGCTCTCACAAGTACAGCAGCTCCATCAGAAGATCTCACAAGTTTTGAAGAAGGCTTTTATGATTATGCCCTAGCATGGATGACTCTAGCTAGGGCATCATCATCCATTTGAAGGCAAACCCTAAGCTAGGGTTTTAAACAGCTACAAGTTCCTTTTTTTGTTTTTAAGTTAGGGTTTCTAACCCTAACTCTCCATCTTCATCTCCGGGCAGCTATCTCCACCTCCGGGCAGCATTCTCTACTCACAGGAAGCTTCTCCACGGATCTGGGCAGCTGGTTCCATCGTTGGGCAGGGTGCCCCTCTTCATGAGCAGCCCTTTTGTTGGCCACGGTCTGCTAGCAGTAGGCTCGGGGCAGCCTGTATGTGCTCTCGAGCTGCTACAGCAGCACTGGGAAACTAGCAAGAGCCACGGGCTGCTAACAGCAGGCCCAGGCTTCCTGCTAAGGGCCACGAGTTGCTAGCAGTAGACCCGGAAGCCTTCGGGCAGGCCCTAAAGGCCTCGGCCTGAGCAGACTGCCCTCCGGTCAGCAGTAGGCCTGCACAACAGGGCATCCAGGCCGGGCAGCAGGTAGAGAGCTGCCGGATCTCGAGCCGCAGAGAAGTACGGTCGAGCAGCTGACAAGTACGGCCGACAGCAGAAAGTCACGGACGGGCAACACAGTTACAAACAGGGCAGGGCAGGTAGTTCTAGGCAGGCATAACAATTTTCTGGGCAGCCTGCTAAATCCGTGCAGGAGAGAGAAATTAGGGCCACAAGCCCTAATTTGGAAAAATCCCTAATGGGGCATTTTTCTGTGAAATTTGGAATTTGATCTTCTATAATTGTGGTTTAACCCTGTTGGAGTTTGTGGAACTTTTTGAAGAATTTCAGTCATCTCATTTACGAGATGAATTACTAATGCTTTTGGGGTTTTTGTCCTTTAAAGGTTTCCCCAATGAAAATTCTTGTGTTCAATGTGTTGATGTGATTGATGTTGTTTACTGCAATTGTCATTTGTTTATGTTAGTCTGCAAATTTTAAAAGTATTCATGCTAATGCTAAAAATTCAACACTTATAAGTGGTCATTATGTTCTTATCACGGTGGGGTTTCATTAGGAAGAACAACATATTTGCATGATACAACACTCGATGGAGTGCACCCCCTTATTGGCACACATGTTCCTAGTGATTTAATCAGTCAATGACTAATTGGAGGTTGGACTATGGTTTTATTTAAGTATGACCCTTTGTGCACAGATATTGAAGTTGATTTAACCATTTATGGTTACTTTAATAACTTTGAAGGCTAATTACTTGAGTGTCTTTCCTCATTGGTTTGCTTTCACACTTGGATTAGGATTCTTGGAGATGACTAATGGGGTTTTACTATAGCACTCTTCTTTGGCACAAGTTGCAAGGCACATGGAGGAGTATTTATTATTCATTGATGAGAAGTGTAACAACCTTGGCACACTTCTCTAGGTCACTTCCCTCTTGTGCACTTTCTTTTGGGGAAATCAATAAATGGTTTTGCAGAGAAGAAGAAAACACAGAATAAAAAATATAAGTAATTATTATTAAAAATTGTCTGATATATCTTTCTTACAATTTGAAATCCAGCATATATATGTTTTTATCAAGTATATGAGTATGACTTTTCATAAGGTCATACTCTTTGATGACTAATTAAAATTTATATTTAATTATACGATTCAGTTTTAATTATTATTATATTTTTATTTATTTTCTATATTTATATAATAATTTATATATAACATTGCCCTCTTCTTTTAAGATGCTATGTCCTCAAAGCAAGGTAATGTCAGATATTGTTGAATGAACTTCTCTATTTCCCAAGAAGCATCTTCCTCTGGGAAATTCTTCCACTAAATAAGATATTATTTGATTATTCGCAAACGTAGACTCCTTTCTCTGATATTGATGACAACTTCTAGTTCTAAAAGGAGCTTCCCATCTTCATCCAAGGTCGGAATTGTTTTGAAAATAGGTTTTGGAAACAACACATGGTTTTGGAATATGCATCAATACTTTATCGTTTGTTAGCTGGTGAAGGTGGTTATAAGGCACATTTTTTTAGGGTGTACCTTTCCTAGGTGGCTCCTTCTTCATGATGCATGGTCAAAGTTTTACTCAACATTACTCTCTCTCTTAGGGCACCCTATTTTGGCTCACATGTCTAGAATTTGTTGGCACTTTCTCCTAGTGTGTGTTACCCCCCATTTTGTCATGGGTGTCCACATGTGATTTCCATCACACATTTAGCCGAGGGTTACAAGTTGATGGAGGTGATTTATGCCTTGGGTTCTTGAGAATAGAGTTTGCTTCATGTTGTGATGATGCTCTAGCATATGATTGGTTGATGGATCTTCATGATATATTTGGGCTAGTAGCTATAAGATTTGTCCTCTTGTGATGTTGGGTTATTGATATGCTCTCATGTGTATGATGTTGTATTTGTTTATGACACATTGATCACTTTTTTTTGGAGTGCCCTAATGCTTTGGGTTTGATTTGACATCTAAATGACATGTACTATTTATTACCACCTGAGTTGCACTCAGTTGGACTTCCAAGTGAGCTGCCAAAGATGAACAAAAGTACTTGTTCATATTTAGAGTTCATAAGTCCTTTCAGGCCTTCCAAGGCCCTTTTTTTCACTTTTTTACCACATGTTCACACCCTATGGGAATGATTGTAAAAAGTGTGTTGGCATGGGTTTTTTGTAAAGAACGTGGCTTCCTAGGACTTGGTTATCATGTCGATTATTCCAAGGTATTTTTTCCCTTGTTAATTATGCAATGTTGAATAAGCGATGTATAATTTTCAAGTTTTTCACCTGCTCCTCCAAAGCTAGAATGGTCTTCTTGGTGGTTAAACCCTAGGATGTTATGAAAGTTCATGTGTCAATGTATATGAACATGCTAGACATTAATATTGAGTCATATGGACATGTGCTAGGTCCCCCTAGGTTTATTTTTCATTTTCGCAAAAATAAGAATTTCCTGTAAAACATAGATTTTTTAATGTTTTAACTAAAAAATTTGTAAAGGGCATAAAAGTATGGTCCAGACACGGAATTTGGCGTGGGGTTGCTTGTTTTCACACTCAAAGCGTGTCCTTTACCCCAAAACCCTCTTTTCATATGCTTTGGGTGATTAAATTGCCACTTAGAGAATCTTTTTTCTAAAGGGGCAACAAAACGTCAAAAAAATGCTAAAGATGACGCAAATTGACAAAAAGACAAAGAGAGAAAGTTAAAGGAGAACATGACAAAACATGTTTGGTGAGTTGGCACTCTTGTCCCCTCTTGAGGGTAACTTCATGCTTTAGTTAAGGCATCATTTTTTATTGAGATTTGAAACAAGCGAATCACTTCAAGTTTGAGAGTGCACCCACCATCTCATGTAGCAATTGGGGTATGTGGCAAGTAAAACATGACTTGTTGGCAAGTCAATTCAAGAGAAGGTGTGTTGTGTAGAAGTCAATGCGACTTGATTGGGAGTTAATTCGACTTCATCAAAATTTGATTGGAGTGTTGGCAAGTCACCTTATGTTAAGATATGTGCCCCTCTCCAAGCTTGACATATCGAGTAAGGTGTCACCTCATAAACGGAGGTGTTGGGATGTAGGTGAGGGCGCATCTCTCTTGAGAGATGTGGCACCCTCTACTTGAGATCACTCCAATCAAGATCCACTTTTATCTCAAAGACTCGACCTCTACTCCAAGTGATGGATGCACCCCCCTGGGCCTGGAAATTCTATATAAACAAAGTTATTTGCCATTGTAAAGGATGAGAAGGTGGAACCTCCGGTCAGTTGCATTGTAACCTTTTTGAAGCATTTTTATTTAATGAATAAAGGCTTTGGAGGCAAATCGACGTGTGGATCTTTCATGTGTGGATGATAGTGTTCTTATGATCTTATGAGGTATAACTGTGTTGTTTACATGCTTGCACTATAAATGTTTGGTTATTTATCTGGCTTTTGAAGGAGAAGTATTTCTTAGTAAGGTAAAGTAGTGTGATTGTTTCATCCATTACTTTTCTGTTAAGTTGCATTAGAGACATTAAGACAAACATGTTTATTTGATGAGATATGCAAGTTTCCTGAAGTTTATATTGTAGTTCACACTAGGTTGCGTTTAATCCTTTATTATGCAAGTGTTGTGAGATCGCAGGAGAACTAGCTTGGAGATTGTGTTGAGCGATTCGGCATCCTCACATCTTCAAACATTTTCTAAGAAAGACTAGTCCCTCGGATCCCCATTTTGAGGACCCCATTGCCCAGATTCATCTGTTATTTTCTCTTTACCCTTCTTATCTACAAAGTTTAAATTTCCTTTGTCGCTGGTTCAGTTTTTATTTTAGATCTATAATCTCATCCAAGAATATAAGTAGATCTAAAGTCCTAAATCTAGATTTTAGTATGCATTTAAAAGCTTTTCATCAAAATACTAGATCTAGCTCTCTTTCTAGATCTTAGTATGCATTTAAAAGCTTTAAAGGTGCTTGATTAAGAGAATTTAAAAGCTTTCAAGTTATTTATCTGGCATTCTAATGCTTGAGATTTGTTTGCCATTCTCTTAAAGAAGCAAGCAAAGATCCTAAGAAGGCAAGATTTATAGCTTGCCTTAGTCATTTTTAGTTGGTTTTACTTAGAATGTTTTAGACCTTTTTTGTAAACTTTCCCAAGACACTCTTAAACTGTTTTTGGGTGTCTTTTACGTTCTTTTGCTCGCTGTTTTTGCAAGTTAAGTGAAAAAAAGAGAAGGAAACTCTGGTAGTTTTGCGAGAAAATGGACCATTAAGATTTCAATGAAGTTCCCCTTTTCACAAAAATAATTTTTCTACCAAATTGTAAGCCTTTGGATCCAAATTATAAAGACCAAAGTGCACTTCTTTGAAAGTTGTAATAAGTTTAATAAATTTTCGAATAGACTCCAAAGAGCCCACTTCCCATCCCCCTAGGGGGATATTCGTTGGTGTGATTTTTTCATGTTTTGATTTTTTCTTATAGTTTAGTTTTACTTTCCTTGTTTAATTGTTTATCTTACCCTATCTTTGCCAACAAAAGAAATACTAACACCACGCATTCCCGAGTTATCCGAAAGGGAAAGAGATTCATGGTAGGAATAATTTTATAAAAATCATTTTGTTATTTCTTTTAGCATTTTTAAATTAACCCGATTGTGCTCTCCTGAGTATCCCGAAAGGGGGAAAGTGATTCTCAGTCCTGAGTGGTTTGCTAATGGACATCACATTTAGTTTTAATAAAATAAACCAAGGCCTTGCTTTCCGTATGCTCTGAGCCGCTACAGCTTTGTCTGATCAGTTTGGTTGCTTCAAAAGGAAGTTTGGTGACTAGATTAATAGGAAAATCCAAACAAGTTACTTTCTTGAGAATTCGAGAGGTCACAGAGGCTGACTACCACATAGTCAGGGGGCTACTCAAAGAAGATTATGTCAGCCCCGTTGGACACTTGGTAAAACCGCTCTAGCGCTCAATTCAAGGGAACTTAACTTGTTGGGCCAAACCCCAATTTACCCACTCCTTAATCAATTCATTACTAATCTTAAAACCTACCAACAAGACACTGCAATACTTTCACTGAGACCACAACAACACCCCTTACATTCAAGCACTCCACACTCATTTGGCACTGGTCTTTATTATTTTTTATGCTTAAATCAATTTTGCAAATGTCACTGAATGGTGTGTACATTTTCAGAGTTGTTATAAATTCTTTGCAATAACTTGTTAAGATTTTAATCATTTCACATTTAACTCCTAGATTCTTTTTTTATGTTTTAGAATAAAAACCTTAGATTTCTTTTTATAAGGACCACCACCCTTGGCTTCACTAGGAGTTAGCCTAGACGAAGTACCAAGTATCATGTGACAACACTTGGCTCGAGCTTTCCACCAAGGTCGTACCTAGTGGCTTGAAGATTTACGCCACATGACCCGAGGTGCGAATTAGGCGGCAACACTATCCTTCCACATGGAGTGCTTAGTTGGTTTTCATGGTATAATGGCATTTCGAGGATTGTCCATGTGAGGACTGTTGTCACATGCATAGTAGCTGGGCTACCTTTGTTCTTGACCAGTCCTGAGCAGTTCTTTGAGCAGATGATGAGCCACCAGTTGATGATCTCCCACTTTCAGCAAATCCAGAGCATTCAAATAAACCAGTTCTATGCCATGATTGAGCCTCATGACCCCAAATTCGGTGACTGAGTTAGCCATTTTTCATGACCCATAGCAAAGGTTATTACAGTGCCCATGATATATAGAAACAGCAGTTGTTTCAGTGCTTTTCAGATGAATCAGATCTGTTGCAGGTATATGACCCAGGTGATATTATGGATTTGCACATATGGACTTTGATTTTGCTCTATTGTTTATTTTGGCAAAGATACTTAGTTCACAGTGGTTGTATGTTGGTGATACTTTATTGATCTTACTAAAATCTAAAATATAAGTGGTCTAGTTGTTATGTTCAAGAGATTCCTTTGTATACTCATTGGTCATGCCCTACTTGTAAAATGAATTTGGTCATTTCGCTTTAGGGACACAGCTTGCTAGTCTTGTTACCATTTTCACTGTCTTCGTCCATCTATTGCCTTCCCTTCCTTTTTGTTTCATCCTGACTTGTAACTTGACTAGTGACATCTATGTTGAAATAGGTCTCCATGTTTAAATTGTGTCTCGGTGTTGGTTTGTGTGATTTTTATCACAAGGATGGTCCACCTCTAGGTCGTGAACTCAAGTAGTCTCACCAAAAAGTGTCTTTAGATACTAAGGCATCGGAGCTTAAATGTTTATTATAAATGGATGTCCATCCAGCAAAACAAAAGTGTCTTTAGACACTGTTGTAGATAAAGTATAAATGTTATAAATTAGTCAGTGGCCAAAGGATGAGCACTCTTCCATTGTATGATGTAAGGCTCATTTTCCCCCACAAGGGGAACAAGGTGAGGAAAACTTGTCAGGGCTATGGACGCTCACAAGCAGCAAGGCTAGGCCTTAGTCATTTTCTAGAGCCCAGAAGGCTTTCCAGGGCACCTACCTTTGTAGGTTGGCTATTATCTTGTGTTACAGTGAAATAAATGTTCTAAAAAGTTGATGGCCAAAGGATGAGCACTCATTCATTGTATAATGTATGACTCATTTTCCCCCATAGGGCAATAGGGTGAGTCTGTGAGACTAACCTATAAGGGTTGTATTTTTGTCATTTTCTGGAAGCCCAGAAGGCTTCCCAAGGCACTTGCCTCTAAAGGTTAACTAGTATATATTGTTGTGCAAATAAATTGCTAAAATGGTTGCTTGTCTAAAGTCTAATGGAGCCTTCTCATTATTCCACCCATTTGTGAGACACTGCCATTCCCTACTGCTCACCTACTTCAGCTTATGTGTTGTGTGGATTCCCTTTTCCTTCAGCCTAGATGCTTACAGTGTCAAGTATCAAGTCATTCTCTTAGCCATACCTTGTTTTATTCACCTTCACCCTTAACTAGCAAAATGGCTAAATCTATAAATGAGTATACATTGGAGGTTCTTGTTTAAGGCAGTTGATCATTTTGATATATATATATTGTGCTTATAATCGCCAGCATAAGCTACTTATACTTGAGTCTCACTGTTAACATAGATAATTGAGCTTGCATATCCATTTTGTACTTTGCAGTATTAGAGTTTAGCATTTAGGCCATTATTTGATCATTCTTGACCTGGTCAACTCAGTTTGACCAAGCTAGGAGCAGGGTCCGGAATTAGTTTTGCCCAATGGTTGTGGACGATGATTATTTGTGGTTTATCAATGTCCATTAGAGATATTCATGCTTCATATGGTGTTTTCCTATGATGGCTTGTATTATTTTCATGATTATCAACATTTACAGGCTTATTATTATTATTGTTCTGACATGGATGGGACCTCTGACATACCTTTTTTATGGACATATGGTGTATAAGTACTCATTCCTAGTAGATTTGGACATTCTAAGTTCATTGATGCAATCGATTTTCAAATTCTGGCACTTGCAGGTGAGATATGGGTCATTTTAGCATTTTGCAGCAGTTTGGCCCCGGGAAATCAAAATAAAGTGCTTTTTAGTTGAGTTCTCCTAGGGCGTTGGAGGGAAGCATAGGTTGCAGCCAGTTGATTGTACCATATTGCTATGGTGTCGAACCTATTTTTGCAGTCAATTAGCTTCCTGTTTCAGCCCCCAATGAGATATTGGCAGTTTTATGTTCCCGACGTAGTATTTTGATGATGGAAAATGGCTAATAGGGAAATCAATTTGGGCAAATGAGGCATGGAAATGGCATGGAATTGGTCTGAGGCATAGTGTTGGTATCACCTTTATCATCCAGCATTAGCTTCACTCTACATGGGGTCCACACATCATAGTATACTACACATTGAGGGCATTTTGATGTATCTTTTAGGGGGACGTCCTAGTGATTTTGATCACTTCATGATATTATTGATCATTACACCTTGTTATTGTTCCATGGGGCCATGCTAGTGAAGGAGATGTATAACCTCCTAGCCCCACCATGTGTTATGTCATGTTTTTACTCATCTTTATGTGGTGTGCCCCCTCCTTGGGCATTTTTAGTGATGTGCCCCCCTCTATTATTGAGTTGATCTATGTATGATGTATCTAGCTTATCTTAGTCGTTGATTAGAGTGATTGTATCTTTATATCGTGACCCTTGATCTTTTTGGATCTAGGTTTTGTGTATCGAAGAGATCTATATATTGAGATGCTCTCTCATTGTAAAGGTACTTTTGGCCCTGAGAATATTAAATACAAGAAAACTTTTGCAGAATCTATTGGAAGCTTTGTGAATGTACTTGGATGTGATTGTTATGCCTCTTGCTTAGACATTTCAGTGGATCTTGCATTCAAACTATTTTTTTTTTGTGGAAGTCATACTGATCTTTTGCAGGGTAGCGACTTGGTTGGAGGAGATTGCTAAGACATCTTGCATCATCTTCCAAGAAAATTCATCTTCAAGGAGTGATCAATTGTTACTTTGTGCATTGGATTTTTCTCTGTAGATGATGAACGTTGCTTATCTTTTTCATCTGTGAAGCAAATCTCACTTCGGTAGTTTGACTTTGTAGGTGGAGAAGGGGGCACACTACTTTCACTGGGAAAATTTTTCTCATTTCATGCTAGATCTCGCTCGAAATTGTAACTAGGTGGAAGGATCATCGATATACGAGGCAGCCCCAAGTATTTTCAAGTATGATCTTCAAGGTAAGTATTATTTACAATATTTTTATCTAACTGTCAAGCAAAACCCTCTTTCTTAAAACCCTAGTTTTGTAGATATGATAGATCGAGTGAGTTTTTTATGAAGGCCATCAAAACCCACTTAAAAATAATTATTTAAACCCTAGATCTCAATTTTCATTAAATTCCGACTCCATTTGCCTTGGGATCTAGCAATAGTCTCTCTAGGTGGGGCGACGTCCTTGGGTGGGTGACCAATTTTTCAAATCTATTAGTTGGGTATGCTTCAACCCACTTCAATTTCACAAATCTAATCTCCAAGCTTACAGATCTAGTCATTCCTTACCTCGATCCACTCTTTTGGGTAGGTGCACCTCTTTCATTCATTGCATACCCTTTAGAGTGTCTTGAGTAGGTGCACTAGCCCTCATAGGCTAGTAGGGACTCCCCATTGATCATTCTCCGGTTTGATCTAAAGTGACAAGAGCCCGTCCGGTGTGACAACTACCTTTCATCCATAGTGGACGAGGCCCTTGCAGTATCACCGGTTAGCTACCTTACATCTACCGTCCTGGATATGATACCTTCAATGGGTAGCTACACTTTGTGTGATAACAAGGACTTTGTCACATCATTAGATGCAAGCAAATAGTTCCTTAGCCCATCATACTTGCAGAGTTCGGTGCCCGCCCCTTCCGCCTTCAAGCGGTGTTTCTCTCACTCTTACACCATCTTCGGAGCTTCACTAACTTGATTGCATGGGTGCGATCGATACCTGTACTTATCCTGTCTCCCATCACAGTCCATTGCCTTGGCTAGCCCTTCGGGCCATACTAAATCTTGGTACGCAGGGGTCACGAATCTTTTAGCATCGATTGGTATTGCAATGGACCAACTTCCTCCATTTTGATATTCCTTAGACGCACCTAGCCTCCTCTTACCTACCAAATAGGAATTGAACAAAATCACCCAAGATGACATTTATAGACAGTTCGTGCTAGTCACTTGGATAAACCCCCAGGGTAGGTTACATCCAAAGATGGCCTTTTATGCTACACATTTCATGGATTTGAAGGGTGGTCTCACTATTCAGGCCCTTACACACTTCGCCATTGGACACATGCTCTCTATATCCCTTTGGGCCAATTCAGAGTGGGTTCTCATCATCTCAGGGTTGAGACAGATCACTAGATCGATCGGTCAGACAAGATCTGCTAGTTTCGAGAGGTCGAATGTTATATCCTAAGCAATGGCTGTGTGGATATATAAGAATATAATTTTATAATAAATGAATTATTGAAAGAGATGAATGCATTAGAATCTTGTTGACCACATAATATGGTCCTTCATGCCTTTTCAATGTAAAGGTACGTTTCCTTGTCTATTCGTTAATTACTTTATCAATTGTCATTTAATATTTACTTTATTACTTTTCTTTTATTATTTGATTATTTATTACTTATTTTATTTATTTGTCCTTTATTTGTGTTTATATGTATGTTTATCACATCGCCCACTCCTTAAGAATTGCTTTGTCCTCAAAGCAACAATAGAGAAGGATATTGTTGAAAGAAGCTTTCGTTTTCCCATGATGACTATTCCTCTGCCAAGTTCTTCCATTTAATTAGGTACTATTTTATATTTCTAGAACAAAGCTTCCTTTCCTTAATAGCTAGTATGCCTTCAGGTTCTAGGACCACTCGTTCTCAATCATCCAATGTAGGCAATTAGGATTGTGTTGCTTGATGTTGTCCTAGCACCTTCATGAGGCTTGATACATGAAACGCATTGTGAATTCAGCAATTGTCAGGTAATTTTAATATGTATGCTACTAGGCTAATTTTTCTATTAATTTGGTATGGCCCATAGAATTTTGGAGCTAACTTGTCCTTGCCTTGTTGCTTAAGAGACAATTGTTTGTAGGGTTGCATTCTCATGAACACCCAATCACCTACTTCAAACTCTCTTTTCAGCCTTTGTAAGTTTGCTTGTTGCTTCATTCAATTCTGAGCATTTGTTAAATTTCCTTTTAATATTTGGATGGCCTTTTGGTCTTCCTCTACTTGATTCCTTACTATCGGCACTTTAGAGTTAAATAGCACATATTCCTTCCATTTGGGTGGTTCATAGCCATATAAGGCTTGGAAGGGGGTCATTTTAGCTAAAGCATGGTAAGTAGTGTTATACCATCATTCAACCAAATTGTAATGTTCCATTTTGCTAAACAAGGAATTGACTGAGGACATTTAATACCAGGAGCATATTAGAACAATTATTCAGTATTATTAAGTCATCAGTATAGTAAAGAGGGCCATCAGGGTTATTATCATAAAGCATGCAGAGCATGCAAGCTTTATTTTTTCAGTCTTAAAGTCAACGAGAAATTAGAATTGCATGCATGCAAAAGTAAAACGCAAACCCTAAAAGTGACATGCAAACCCTAAAAGTACATGCTAAGCTATTTAAGAAGGGTTATTGGACCAAAGAAGATATCTATTATTGTTGTTGTTGATTTGGAGTACTTGAGCAGCAGCATGGTGTGCAATAGCAGCAGTTGGGGTTGAAGACGACGTCTTCAGTTAACGAGGGTTCGGCTGTGAAATATCTGCCCTAGTCTCCTTCAGGGTAGGCCATTCAGGTCCACCATCAACTTTCATCCTTATTTCATTCATACACCGCAATTTGGCATCCATCGGAAGATTTTTTGCAAGAACACATGTGCAGCTGGGGAATTTAACTAGAAAACCCCAAAGTACTTGCTGAGTCTCTAAATCTCAGTTTATCTTCTGTATACTAGCATCATCTTCATCAACAGAATCACTCTATTGCATAAGGTGATCATCAGATTCTAGTTTGCTCATCCGGAGCAATTATCAACAATTTTGTGTGGTTGGGGGCGTGAGCAGCTCAACAGGGGAACCAATTCGCTAGCCTACCTAGAGGGGTGAAAACCTCTATCATTCTCTCCATCACGAGAAAATCTACATCTCAGTAAATTCTCAACTCCATCAAGCACCTTCTTCACCAAAAACGTCACCTTTAGCTAAGGAGAGGGTTTCGTCTTGTCGGGCAATAACACCAAGAAGGAAGCAATATTACTTCCACACCTCAACTTTATCTGCGTGCGTCTTATCTCTGGAGCATCTTCAGCTTGATTATCAATGGTAAGTGTTTACCTTCTTTCCAAAAGTCTTTGCCCTAGTTCAGCTATAATTTAAGGGCAATTTGCTCGGTACCTTGCATGCAAATTTTTATTCAGTATTCTTGCACATTTTGTTAGTCACCGAAAGAAGATTAAGTATGTTAAAGAAAGCATTCTAACAATGAAAGAGAGGACCAAGATACTCTAGGACACCATATTATAGCGAGATGTTGAGCTTACAATTCTTCGAGTTGTATGTACTAAGTCAGCGGTCAGGCTTTCTAGTATTGAAGAGCAGCTAGATTCCTTGATGGGTCAGCAGAAGAAACATATTATTGCATTTCAAAGCAGTCCTCTTCAGGAGTACATAGACAAGGCTTGTAGTAGCTTATGTCCACATTTGCATAATGGAGGATGGTTTTTATAGGTTGGCCAAGATCGAGAAATTGGGCAGTAGTATATGAGCATTCCTGTTGAAATCAGAAGGGAAGAATGTCAACTTGGTAGGATTATTCCTTCTGATGGTGCTTATGGGCGAGGTCCTTTTCAAGGGTTGGATTGGAGAGAGATTAAGAGTTTGTAACGAAAATAAATAAGAAAATAATTAAATAATTTAGAAGTTAGGTTAGTATGAAAGGAGGCGTCTCCTCATCATGAATGTCCAAGCCATATTTAAGGCCAACACATCTTTGTAATATTCATCATCTAATATATATTATTCTTATTTATCATCCAACATTATAGTCGGATTCGATTATTGAGAGATCAACCGGACTCGGTTGCTCCATTTGGTATCAGAGCGGATTCGCTCCTGCACTCTGAGCTCGGACTCGGCTCATCAATTCCTGATTTCTTTCGCTGCTCCATTTCACCCATATCTCTCTCCGCTCCGCTCCGCTACCCTCTACTCCCACACTCCATATCACTTCATGCTCCTCCCTCTACTCCACCTTCTCGACTCCCTCTACGCCATCTCATCACGCCTCCAGCTCCTGCTCCTTGTGTCTGTCGACCTCCACTCATCTCACCGCGACCTGCGCACACCACTACTCTACCCAGTGTCTACGCCACACCCCCACAACCCTCTACACTCTGCCCTTCCTATCATGCCCCTTCAACTCTGCTCCTCTTGCGTGTTCCTCCACTTCTCTTGTTAGCTGCTCCATCCCTCATCTTCCACCTCCAACTGCCAACGCCGTCTCCAACTCCCATCATCCTCCCGCCTGCCTCCTTCCCTCCGTCTTCCATCGACGCAAACCTTCCCACCTGCCAACCCACGCAACCCCTTCCAACCTGCCTTCAAACTGTCACCACCCACCTCCACACACCCACCTCCGCACACTCACTGCATCCCTCTCTCCGTCGTCTTCCTCTTCACCATGTCGTCCTTCCACCTTCATCCACGCCCTATCTACCTGTTGCGCCTCCCTCCCTGTAAAGTCTCCTGTCCACGTCCACCTGTGCGCTGCCCTTGCTGTGCGCGTTTCCAATTGCGCGCCACCATACAACTGTGCATTGCCATCTCTCGCGCTCCTTCTCCATCTCCCCACGCAGCCCTCCTGCACATCTCCCGCGTTCCTTCTCCATTTGTCGCCAACCTCTGCGCTCCTTCCTCCGTTTCACCTCTAGGCATTCCAACAGCCGCCAACAGCTCGCCCCAACAGTCGTCATCATCCGCGCGTACAGTCCAAAAACAACAAACCCTAAAACCTGCAATTTTAAAAATATATATATATATATATATTTAAATATTATTATAATATTTGTTTTTTTAAATCTTAATATTTATATAGTTTAAACTATATACAAATATTCTATAGCAGAGTTGCCGAAGCGTCCCCCCCCCCCACGGTTCCGACCCTAGAACCTCGCTCCGAGCGGGTTCTTCCCGGAAGCTTGCATGGAATCGCGCTTCCTAAACTTGGAACCTCGCACCCTCCCCAAAATCCACGCTTCCTGCCTTTNCACTTCGCTTCCACGCTCTGGCAACACTGTTCTATAGTTTATGAAAAATAATAATATTAATAATTAATTAATATATTATTATTCAAAATTTCACATTAAAAGGCCAAAATAGCGTTCTACAAACATCCATGGCATCTTATAGTAAAAGTGATGAATTCATAGATCTCCTTGAAGAAATCCTTGAGGACATAGATGAAATAAAGAAAACTATGGACGAAACATTTAAAGTAAATGTAGCGGGAGGTGAAAATCAAATAGAAGAAACCACCCAAGTTGATAAAAAAAAGATGATCCTGACCAAGATTGTGACAAGAGACAAGTCGATGTTGCTAACAATAAAGATGATCAATGTTGCGACAAAAATGTCACAATCACAAACACACGAAGGACAGATATCATCACAAAGACGGCTATAAAGAACATCAAGGGAAGCAACTATAATATCTATCAGACACAAGATAAGACCGGTGTTCTTGTGAGCATTATAAGCACAAGGAGCCCGTTCAAGGGAACTGACACAAAATGTGTTGGGGATAACAACACGAAAATAGTTAAGGTCGTAATGTATGTTGAGCATGTTCAATTGACGACAAACATAGTTAATTGAAGAAATCACACAAGTAGAAAAAACGTAAACAAAACTTCACCAAGTTCATACTTATTGCAAATACCAAGACATAATAATCAAAATGAGGCAATGGTCGTAATCAAAATCGCACCTCTCAAGTCATCAATGCGACATAGAGCCAGAATAAAGGACGACACTAAGAAAATATTCAAGCTTTGAGGACAAAGCTCCTTTAAAGGGAGTGGCAATGTAACGAACATAAATAAGAAAATAAGAAAATAATTAAATAATTGATAAGTTAGGTTAGTATGAAAGGAGGCGTCTCCTTGTCATGAATGTCCAAGCAATATTTAAGGCCAAGACATCTTTGTAATATTCATCATCTAATATATATTATTCTTATTTATCATCCAACATGATAGTCGGATTCGATTATTGAGAGATCAACCGGACTCGGTTGCTCCACAGTTGGTGTCCCATTGAGTGGGCGATTCTTGTGAAGACATTCCTAGCCAAGGGTATGGTCCCACAAGAGCCTTCAAATATTTGGGATGAAAGATACACAAGTTTGCATTGGGATCCAGGTGGGAGACCTTATGTGGATGGATAGAGTGTTTACTGATGGCGTTACTTGGGAGTCTACAGGATGCTCCTTGTGTCGATACTACGCAGGGTAGCGGTGGATGCATTTTGACCTCTGCAATTCTCAGATTGATTTGGGANTGAGTTTGCTATTTAGGTGTTTTGGTTGTAGTCAACCCATGTTTATGCTGTATTTTTTTATGCTTATGGAGGTTGCACATGCAACTTGCTCTTTTTCATTTATCGACAAAGAGACATCCACTGCATCTAGCGAATCAACTATATGTTAAAAAATCAAGGTATAAATTATAGGTTGTGGAACCCTCACAAATGCAATCGAATATGAAGAATTGAATGTCACTAATGTTGAAAAATTGTCTACTGTCAAAAAAGTTAAATCATTGATCAACAAAAGCAA